>AYLM01002719.1:0-54061 GCA_001625345.1 Cairneyella variabilis | reverse complement strand
CCGCCCCTAAGTCCCGAACCCCCGACCTCCCGACCTCAACCAGTGACATACCAGATCGATCCTCGTGGAGGAGCGGTCAGCCCTATGAAGAAGGGCGAGCCGCGCGTCCATTTCCCCGCAATCTCTCAAATCGGCATGACGTCCGCGAACGTCGCCCAATCGCTCCCAAAACTCTCGTAGTACGTTTCATTGCGGTCTGTGAGAAAAATAAACTCTACGGTCTCGCTCAGTTTGGCAACAATGTTTCCCAACTCGGACGAACTGGTACCTGAGGGTACGGAGTGTATCACATAGCTGTAAGCCGCTCGGTCTTCGGGAAGAGAGGTCAAAGTTGCTTGCTGAGACAGGTATGTGGTATAGTTTCCCTCGAACACCACGGTGATATCCGTATTTGCATCGGCGAAACCAGAGTCAGGTATTGTGCCAGGATTGTGTATAATCTGGATAAAAGGTTAGCACTGCTGCACGCACGAACCTTGCTTCCAAGAATTGCGCCCCGCGTGGCGGCGGGACGGCTGAATGGGTAATAGCGGGGGCTGACGCCGTTGCGGCATTACGGCGTGAGGGCGTTGGTGGCGCGAACATGTAAGAACGTCTCGCAATCGCTCGAAGAAGCCTTTCTCTTACCGTTCGGTTTTGCAGCAGCCCGGATGCATTCTTCGCTGCTTGATTGATTGTTTTCAGATACTCAGCTGACTCTGCGCTGTAGTCGCTTGGAACTTCATCGAAGAAGATGCCATGGACAGCCAGACCTGTCGAAGTCGAATTCGAAGTCGAATTCGCAGTGGCGTTCGTAGCCCAGCCTGCGTAAGTTGAGATGTCGGAAAGAACAGAGGTTATGTTCCTTTGTGCATATTCAGTAGCGACGTATCCCACGGTCTGCACATTGGAGTACGCGTTGAGCTTCTGAATTTGAGGTATGTAGTCGTCTCCTGGATATTGCGATGGCCCAGGACCAGTGTCGGGGTTTAATATCACAGTGAAGTTCAGAGACGGATGAGCAGTGATTCTGAAATGGCGGAACAGTTAGTCTTTTGACATCAAGGAGATGGGGAAGAGGTCTCCCAGCTTACGCCTCGAAGAGTGGATCCCAGGCTCCGTCGAGAGGATAAATATATAGTGGTACAAGAATCGTCGATTTGAGGCCGTTGAGGTGATTTCTCCTGGGTAAAAGAATGCCCAGGGGAATTGCAATTGCAAGAATAATAACAATTATGATCACAATGACGACCAAAATGCATCTGAAGCGTTTGGCCTTCCTCCGATGAATCAAGGCATCAACCGAATCACCGAACTCCATACTAGCAAAAGCGCAGAACTCTTGAAATGCGTGTTTGTGAGTGTGATCAATGATACCAGTATGAGACTTCAATACTGTATGTAAATGAGCAAATCACATAGCTAAAGTGCACCTGCAGCGACAGCCATGAAAACTTTTGGGGGGGATTGTTGAGCTGGGTCGGTTCTGCAGAACTGGAAACTGCCAGTCCTGTGAGTATGATCGTGTCTACGGAGGTAGATGCCTGTTTGAACTCCCGAATATCTGCTTTCAGGGTGCTGCGAAGCAATAGTCTGAATACGAGCGGGGAGCTAACGGAACCTCAGGGTCATGCTAGACGAGGAGGAGGTATGCAGGGTACTTTAGCCCGAACGATGCTTGAGCCAGGGTCCGACTCCAGAAGAGTGGGACACCACTACTTCGAGCTTGACATGCTGCAGGTAAAACGCTAGATCCAAGGAAAAGACTTTCGAAGCATAACGAGGATCGCTGAACGAGCCTCTGACCCCAGGTGGCCCGGAAATTCTGCATCGAGTGCCGCATCGAGGATGAGCTGGACATTGGTCCACATTGTGCTAAATATGGAATTGATGTTGAAACGATTGGGTAGGAGAATGCTCAGCCTTCCGTGTCCGCATCTGGTCTCTGCGTTTACAGTCTCGTGGAGCCTCGGACCATACCCCAGGAACAGCTCTTCTGGTCAATGTGCAAAGCCGGTTGTGCACTGGCGTGGCAGAATGACGGCCAGTGCCAACTGCAGCTTTGTTTTGTTTGAACATGCGAAAATCAAACCGTATGTGCCTTGGAAAAATTGAGCTGAGCTGAGGATCCATTTGGGCGGCGCGAACACGACATCTGCATACCGTTTGGTGGATATGTTTGTCGTTTGAAGCCTTTTCCTTCTTGATCAGAGGTACACTCTGTTCAGTCCTTCGTTTTGCTATACATTTTTCTTTGAGTCACCATGCCGCATTACCTGGGTTTGGATGGTGTAGGGTGGCATGTGATGGTGGGAGATTGGTACGAGCTAGTGCGTTGAAAGACTCCCTTTCCTTCGACCTCGATTGCAGGCTGATGACTAGTATGAATAGGTAATAAGCGCAATATTACTGACTACCATCGTCCTGGGTGTTGGATTTCTGTTGTTCGTGATATACAAGACAATCAGGAAGTCTTGGCGTGTAGGTCTTCCATACTTACCCGAATATCCTCCCTGTAAACGTTTACTCACCCTCGATTTTGCCCATTGTAGGCGCGCCGGCAATCCCCAAAGGTACCAAAGGCCATTTCAAGGTACATCGATGGTCTCCAAAACAATACTCGGCCGCTTGCTGCTCCACGAGACTTGGGCCGGAAGCCTAAATCCTTTGGTGTTTTCCTTGGGAGTTTCGATAGCCCACTAAGTCCACAGCAAGCACATATCCTCTCAGAATGGGAAATCATTGTCCTCGACCCTCTCCAAGCGGGAGTGCTGGAGGTCTTGCCATCCCAATGCACCTCACAATACATCCTCGGACGCCTGGATGTGGGAGCCATTGTGCAATCTGGAAACACTGCAAAGGCTTCTGGCGATGCTGAAGTGATCCAGTGCTTGAACTTGGTGACACATACTCTCGTGACATCTTTCAAGCGCGCCCAGGATTTCCAATCGCAGTTCACAGGTGTGTTGCTGGCCGAGTGGGTGCCATATTTCTCTCCAGCTGTATGCAATGAATTGATAAGGTACATCAACCACCTCGGCCTTGATCTCTATCTTGAGGTGTCCACACCCTCCACACTCGCTGAGAATAAATGGCGGGATATCAACATGGAGCTCATCAGGGGTATCGTTTGCCGCAATGGCTCAATCCTGGCCGATGGAGAAAGGCGCAATTTCTTCGAGATGGCGGACATGAGACCCGCTTTGAGGGCTCTGGCAGCGCAGGCGTGGAGAGGACAATCGGTCGTTATGATGTGGGAGACGTTGGATGACGATGTGGAGTTAGACCATGCGGTGGCCAAGAGAAGCTTCACTTGGTGTGGCTTCAACAGCGCGATAAGCTGGATTGGGCCCAAGGCTGCTCTGTACGATGCAGATATCGCGGCGGCGAGGACGGTCAAAGGAGAGCCTCTGGGCGCATTGATGTGGCTGAAGGACGACGATGTTATCCAGGCGCAAGAGACCTGGCGTTCGAATGGCAAGGTGAGGCTGAGGCTTGGTGTTGTCGAGATGTCTTGTTTTGTTTTGTTCAGCCAGCCGCTAACAGTCACGCTTGCAAGATCCGCCAAAGCGCTGAATACGACCATTCAATTTACGACTCTCTGCAACAATTCCTCCCCGACCTGCGAGAGAGATTACGGCGGTCCGCCGTGCCAATTGACGACAAAGATAGAATTGAAAGCGCAGCCATCACGATCAACGCCTTCGAATGGCCTTCACATATCTACGCGCGGACGAATCCGTTATCGTCCTCTCCGCGCGGTCACGAGTATACGGGCCTGGGATGCTTCCAACTTGGCCTCGATTGCTCACAGAAAGAGTTCGCAGACCTCGTTCTGTCGCAGAGCCATCTGCGGGATCTTGGACTCCTGAGCCCACTCACTTCAGACGAACTTCATCGAATTGGTGAACAATTACGTGCCCTCGATGCGGCCCCTATCTCCTGGGCAAGTAGCCCAAATGGGCCTCGGGCCTTGAAAGAGTTGCTTGAGCTGCTCTCACTCAACGGGGGCGATGAAAACCAGCGTCTAAATGTCTACATTGGGTTGGACTCGGGTTTCCGAGACGGCTTGGACACCAAGTTCTGGGGCCTCTATGAGATTGATTCCGGACTGGACAGTACGGACATTTATATCTCAGCAAAAGCTCAGGACGTTGCCAGTACAGTTCTCCATACCTTCATGTCGAGCAGAGGATGTACTCGAGCCGAGTGTTTCATGATTGAGATGGCCTTGTCCGAGCTGACTGGCGGTCTGACTGAGAGTTGGGAGCTGTCACCACGATTTGTGCATGACATCGAGTTACTTTCTCCTACCGAAACTCTTCTCTTTGTCCAGCGCCTAGCACTTTCAAATAGCGAAGACTCCGAAAATCTGGCCCAGTGGCCTGCGTTGTCAGCCAAACTGCGATCCTGTTGTGAGGACCAGCTATTGGAAGTGCCGACCATTAGGCAGCTCAGAGCGTTGAACGCCGCTACGTATCTTGGTGGTAAGATATCAGCGGATGATCTCGTGACGTCCCGTCTTGACTGGTATCGAGAGCGAGGTTGCCGGTATCCCGATTACTCTACGGCCGTCTCCCTCTTCCAGGAAATCGACGTTTGCGTGCGAAATGCCCTCATGGGTCAAGAAAGCAAGTTCGTTTCGCAGCTGGGGGTGGTGCTCCAGACGGTACTTCAGAAAGATCGAATCGATGCAAGTGCAGATTTCTTTGCTATGTCGGTGTTCTGCGCCTTCCGCAAGCTCGCCGTCAACGAGGTTTACATGGAGATTACAGACCGAAACCCTCTGCCAAATGCCCTTTCAGATCAAGCAGCTTGTTTCGCGGAAATGTTCGCCTCGGGCTCTCGTTGTGAGGCGTACTTCGATGTTACTCCAACTGTCCTTGGGAAGATACTCCACGCCAAATCTCGCGCCTACTACAAAGTGCATCAGCCACCCCAACGAGATGATGCGTCTACCGAGCTTCCCACGGCATATTCATCCATGCTGATCGACTTGGACCCTGAAGCAAGCGCCACGAAACCGCCTGTCTATTATCAAATCACTTTCTTGGGCATTTTTGCATTACCTGCTCTGGTTGATATCCTCTTGCTCACGACCATTGGGCGCGGCCTCTATGTCACAGCTTACATGAGCGAGGATGAGAAGACAATGGCTACCACAGCTCTCATGATATCTCTCCTCTTCTGTGGTGCTATTGGAACATGGATTAGCTCAGGAGGCAGTTACTATCTCCACTCGATGGCTTTCTCGGCCGCGAACATGTTTGTCCTCACTCGCTTCATTGCCGGACTAGCCCTCGCCCTCGCAGGTGGCTTTCTGGCATTCATTGTCATTGGAGTTATCAAGGGATTCTATGCTGGGATCATATTCTTTCTCTACCTATTCATTCTGAGTACCTATCTCACAGTTTTGGCAGCCCTCGCTATGTATCAACTTCCAGGCTTCGTGTTTCAATCAGTGAGTCAATCCATTCTTGATTCCGTTGTGTTTCATTCATCCTGATGGCTAACGTAAATGGGATTTCCAGGGCAGGATAGTCGTCATGACGCGCATACCGATCCTCTTCGTCTCGCCCGTTGTCACGCTATGGGCTGGCCACGACATAATAGTCTACCTTTGCGTCATGGCCACTTTCTTGACTTCCCTACTGTTCGGAGCTCGGAAGATCATGTCTCAATGGGGAACATGGTACCTCAAAGTTCCTTGTGTCAGCGACACTGAGGTGGTCAATTGGTATATCAAGACAAGTGAATCAAGCGGCTCAGAATCCGACGTCTCGAAAGGGACGACAGACCTCGCAGCCACGCCTCTCCCGCGAAGAGCACTGCTTGCTGCTGTTCTAAAGGAGCGGAACCGTCGACCTTGGCAGAAGGCTACAAATGATGAGCTCGTTCTGAAGCTGGTAGAGGGATACTCAGCTACCATGCTGCTTCTGGACTGGTACTGCAAATATTCCAGAACCAAAAAGCCTCTTCCGTACAGCCCGACATGGAATCTCCAGTGCAAGGCTGCCGTCGAGACTCTGCGGGATATGCAGAAGGGTCTTAAGCTTCACAACGCATTTGTTCATTGGCGCTTTGCAGGAGATGAAGTGTGGTGTGGCGTCTTCTACTTTGTCATTGCTCTCATGGACAAGTGGGTTGCACTGGTGTCAGGCGGTTCAATTCTCGGTCTCTCTGCTGCGACCAGCTTGACATTTCGTCTTGCTGTCGGGTTTGGATTGGCATACTACCTCATCGGTGCAGTCTGTCTGGATGCCATATCGCAGCCCATGTGGATGCTCGCAAACAAGTCTGCTCCTGTTCCAATTGGCTCTCTGGAATCCCTCCAGCAAGCTCGGGTCAACGATGCCAGGTCAAAACGAAGGTTGTACCTGAAGAACCTTATCAAATTCTTCTTCGTGCATCTCTGGGGTCTTTCTGCGATTTCGGCACTCATGTGGTCGTTCAGCGACCAAAAAGATGCGACCATTATGTTCATGGCGTATGTCGGTGCTTACACAGGTCTTCTCTGGTACCAGTACAACCGAGTCTTTTCTGGACCACTTGTCATGAATGCACTCCTTGCCGCTGTGGTGATAGGTTTCGTTACAGGACTTCTTCTGCACCATTTCCAGCCTTGGTTTCCTTTTAACAATGTCATTGCCTTGGCTACTGGAACTTGGACACTTGCTTTTATCTCGTTGTGGACATCTAAAATCGGAATGCCAAGGTTCACAACCGAAGTCGAAGCCGCCGAAGCACAAGTCACCTTCTCCAGCAGCACCCTTGAAGGTCACAATCCCTCGCAGACTACCTTATCTGAGACCTACGATTCCCTTTGTGCTCTTTCAGCGGATGTCCGCTACAGACTTGATCCTTCGAAGCATCCAGGTGTCGAAGTCATGCAGATCCTCTTGTCCCGATACAATGCATCAAGGCCAGACCTTGTGCAAGCTGCTTTCACATCTGCTGATCAAATGTTACTCCAGACAGCGGAAATGTGGAGAAAAGGCGAAATTGTCGTTGACCTTGTCCCAGCCCAGCATCTCGTTCGTGAGGAACAGAAGAACACCCGTGCCATTACTCGGACTGTCGGCAGCCAGTTGCACGTCCTTGTTTTCATCGGTCTGGACTTCGTCGGGGATGAATGGACGATAGATGTTCGCAGGAATTGCAGAGTGTAAGTTACCAGGTGCAAACACATCCAGTTCGTTTACTGACATGATCCTCACTTTTAGTGTTGCAGAAGCTATCATTCAAGCTACCGCCGAGTCAAAGTTCGGCCTTTCGCACGACCATTCGACATTGGCCGAATTATTGGTAGTCACTGACCCCGACGGGAACAAAATTTCCATTCCACAAGGGGTCAAACGCCAGCTCGAGAACTCCACGACCGAATGTTCTAGGGTCATAAAGAACGGGGATAAGGCGCTGCTTCGATATCTTCTCCTCGGTTTGGACTGTGACAGAGACTGGGATAATTTGCCGAGGAGTGTCAGATCCTTTCTCCTCGAACGGTGTTGCCAAGAGTCATGCGTTCTCTCCTACGACCAAGTCAGCTGGGTACAGTCAAGATTTTGTGAAAATAGCCACCTCAGCGTTGACGAACTTGTGGCACGATGCAATCTTGGCGCGACTTTGACCTTACAAACCAATGCACTTGCCGGAGCCCTCGAAGCAAACCAGACTGGTATAGATCTACCAGATGTTCCCGACTCGACCTACGAGAGCTTTGTTGACATTGAGCTCCCGTCGGGTACTCGTGACTCGCACTACTACGACTTAATCAGGCTGCCACTTCGAATTCATCATGCACTCAGATTTGCGATCAAGTTCTTGGTCATCTCTCTTGTCGCTGACCCCGAATTCCAGAGGGAACTAGACTTTTTCCTGCAAGACAATTCGTTTATCATTCGCTGGCCAGCCAAGTTCGTTCTCAATGGAATTTGGATGTTCTGCAAAGAGCTGCAGCGACTAATTTTGCCACTTATTATTGTACATTTCCATGCCTGCTTCATTATTGATCGCGACTAACTTGTGATATAGTTCCATGGCCGTGAGAATGTTGCAAAGCTCTACAAAGGCATGAAGGGCATGAAGACCGTTGTGGAGAAGCGCAGAATCGTCATTCAGAGCTTGAACGGCCCTTCTACTTGCTTTGGAACAAGCCACCCAGACGGAACCTCCGAAGTATCTCAATACTCTGGGAGCCATGACAAAAAGCCAGAGGGACTTGAGAAGCTCATGGCCATTAATACTTACACAGACAAATTGGTCCTGCAGAAACGAGAAGAGTACGCCAGGTCAGCGCTCGTCAATGAATTCACATACGAGTATGGTGACACCGTACAGCGTAAGAGGCTCTCAAAGATCATGTACTCGAAGCTCCCAATGGAACGCCGATGTACGAAAGGTACCCTCTTTGGGCAGACTGTCCAGTATGACGAGAGGGGCTACATCACGTCTGGATCCGCCATCAAAGATGACAATCTCGTCATATTCAAATATTGGTACCGCAAGAATGCCAAATTTGGCGACGAGCTACTCGGAGCTGAGTACACCATGCCGCATATCCAAGTCAAGGTATTTTGGAGTGTACCGCCTACGAGGCATGCAGATCAGTTGGACAAATGGATTCCCCACTCCAAGGTGATGGAGGCCATATTCACAGAAGGTGACTCCGTTCACGTAAGCAAATGGGACTACGATCACAAGTTCCATCCTATCATCACCACAACGTTCAACGGAGAACCGATAGAGACGCCTGCGATGATCAAATTCGATTGGTTCAAGGTTTTGGAGAAGCCGAAGAACTGCACCTTCATCAATGACAACCCACTCTTCTCGTTTAACTCTGTCAATACGAGCCTAATTTCTCGTATCTTTGGTCTCAATACTCAACGCTATCCAATCTCGACGTCTCGTGCCCGGACACAACTTTGGAAATCTTGGAAGAATGGAAAGGAGTTCGACGCCGTCACTACGCGTTGGCTTGATGAGATGGCTCTGCGATCTGAGCGGCTGTTGCGGCCTTACTGGAGAGCTCGAGACATGGGCCGACTTGCTAGCGCAGAGATTTATCTCAGTTCGCAAGCCGATACCATCATGGCAAGAACTGACATTGACCCCGAGATCAGCTCCTGGACGCCGCTTGCATTCAAGATCAGTGACCTGTACAGTTTCGGTCAGGGCGGCGATTCCAGGATCAACACCAGAACGCATTTAACCCAGATGAAAGACAGCGACACTGCACTTCACGTTCTTGCCATGGATACTGGGACATGGCCCAATGAGGGTGGCGGAGTCTCTGCATGCCGCAGAGATATGGTCAACAATCTCAAGAGCATCAGATGGCACATCATGGCCGAGTCTGCGAATGACTTCGGCGTGCCCAAGTTCCAGATTGAGCAAAACGTGCAATCACTTACGGTGCTACCTCTTTGGGGTCTCGATTTCCTCACGCCCACGCATGGAATCTTCGAGGATTGCCTCGACTCCGCCATCCAAAAGAAGTCATACAATACTTTCAACGAAGACATTGAGCAGAACTTCATCCCCATTCTGAAAAGTCTGGTCCGATGTTCAAGAGCAATCCGCATGGATCTCGAGCAGGTTGAAGAAGGCACGAAGGCTCTCGTGGATCTCAACACGTACTTTGAGTCCTCGCGACATTGGAGTGACGTCTGGAAAAGCGACATTGTCAAGAAAGTGTGGCGGGAGCTCTGGCTAACCGAAGATATGGAGAATGCGACGCCTGTGTCACAGTGGTTGGAGGCGGAACGACCAACACTGGTGCATCTTGACGCAGCATTGGACATGTGGCATCGATGTAAGCTATTCCTCCTCTTCCGATACTTTGCTCTGATTGGGTACTGACTTTGCGAACTCCAGACCTTTTCATCCTCTCTGTTCCTGTTCCCGAACGAATCCCCGACATCTTCCAAGCTTCCCATCACTTCGCTGGAGCCTCGTACGGCGTCGTCTGCAAGATCAAGCGCCATTGCACCCTACACGTTTGGGATCACTGCATTAGCTGGAGAGAAGTCACTGTGTTCTTGTCTTCCGCCATGTCTTTTGATGCTCCATTTGTCTGTACATCACTGATGTCTCTCTCGCGTCTGACGTCTGTTGTGATCTTGCATCACGCAGATGTTGTGCTTCCATGCGCAGACTTTTTCAATCCTGGATGGGAGGTGGAGCTAGGTACTTGTGAGGGTGCTTTGGAACATCGTAAGACCTTCGCGAGGAAGATTGACCCAGTCGTCAATGGAATCTCGAACATGGAGCGATTCAAGCCTATCGAGACCATCAAATCGAAATTGCCTACAGTGGTCATGCTGTCTCACGTCCGGTATGTATTCCCAGATACGCGTGTTGATTCGAGCGAGAATGAAGCTGACTCTTACAGCTTCGTGAAAGACATCAAGAACGCGATCCTTGCCGCCGACGTTATTGTCAACAAGTGGGGTTTCAATGACTACCGTCTGGAGATCTACGGCGACATGGAAAAGGCTCCCACATACTCGGTTGAGTGCCAGGAGATCATCGCTTCGAAGTCTTTGCGGGATAATGTATGCCTGAGAGGTCTGGGCAGCCCGACCAAAGTGCTTGAAGAGGCGGTAAGTATCCTTTTACTCGGAATTATCCCATTGCTGACCATTCTTCAGTGGATCTTCCTGAACTCGTCTGTGTCCGAAGGGCTACCGTTGGCCATGGGTGAAGCTGCCTTGACAGGTGTACCAGTTGTCTGCACCGACGTCGGCGCCTCATTCCGCGTCGTCACTGATCCCATAACCGGAAAGAGATTCAGTGCAGTGGTCGCACCCAACGATGCTGAGTCTCTTGCCAGAGCCCAGATCAATGTTATGGCCTTGCTTGGTGAATGGAGCGAATTTGCCGAGGACAGCCATGGCTTCCAGCCTCCAAAGTTATCACTCCACCCAACACCCGACGACGTTCAACAGATCACGAAAAGAATGTACGAGAAAACAGAACAACGTCGGCGCCTTGGAATGTTGGGTCGCACCAACGTGCTCAACAGCTTTTCCAGTGACCGTTACCTCCGTGAGCATGAGCAGATGCTCTGGATCGGCAAATATCAGAGCGGTAGTTATCGCGCGAGGACGATGACTCCCACGTCGAGCATGTCGTGGACCCCGAAGGAGAGGCAGTCCATAGCGAGGGAGTCGGTGAGGAGAGATGTTTATGATGAGAGTGCATTGGAGCCTTTGGTGCAAAGAAAAGTTCATGCATAGCGTTTCTCTATTATTATAAATGTGTAATTGGTAATAGAAATACTCGCGTTTGATCCCAGTTGTTCCCTTCATGGTGTGGAAAATCAGCAGATATCATCAACGGGGATAATTGGCTCGAGGAATTCTAGGGCCCCGGAAAGCATCGTACGCTTCCGCTGGGGTATTTGATGCACGTTGCATGGGTACCTGCAATATCCCCGCAGAACGTTCAATTTGGGCTGGAAAGCCGGTAAATACCTCCAATCTGACAGAAGAGCTTAAAACCTCCTCACGTTTGCATGCATGCAGCAAAATGAGAGAGCGTTTGGACGAGGCCAGGTTCCACCGGTAGCCTTCTGCGTCGATAACAGATCCCTGGCCGGATCCTTCTCGAGGGCCTCTCACTACCGTTTTGCAAGCTTTCGAGTCTCTGGTATTTCGACGAACATCTCTCTACATCTCTTTTTTTGGGGGGGAGTTGTCGATCACAGCCTATTAGGAATCGTCTCTGATCTTGCATTAGACCAAAGCTTAGGTTTTAACCATCTTTCTCCGAATCTGACTTTTCGAGTTCCTCTGAACCGCCGCTGTTGAGCTAACAGCAGGATAGCAGCGCGTGTGTCAAATTCTCGATCCGGAATCTTTCATCATGCAATCAACAACGGCAACTGAAGCAAGCCCTCTCAAACCCATTAATCTCGCCATCATCGGAGGCGGTCTTGCCGGGCTATGTCTAGCCATAGGCCTCAAACCGTACTCGGAGCATATCAACGTCACCATCTACGAAGCCGCATCAGCCTTTGCTGAAGTTGGCGTGGGAGTGGCATTCGGGCCCAATGCCGTGAGAGCTCTAGGCCTCGTTGATCCTGGGATTCTGAAAGGGTTTAACAAGCACGTCACTGGGAACGCAAATCCAGAGCGGAAAGACACTTGGGCCAGCTTTAGGTATGGCATGGGCAGCAAAAATGGGAACGGAAAGAAGTATGGCGACTTGATCTGTCATCTCGAAGGGAAATTTACTGGGCTATTGGGAGAGATCCTGGAGAAAGAGCAGATTATGACGAGGAGTTGTATTCATCGAGCACGATTCTTGGAAGAATTGGTTGCTTTGGTGCCAGAGGGAACAGCCATTTTTGGGAAAAGGCTGACCGAGATTGAAGATTTTGGAGTTACAGGTGTGAAGCTATCGTTTGCCGACAGGGAGACTGTGGTGGCTGATGCGGTGGTCGGATGTGATGGCATCAAGAGTGCGACGCGCCCTGTGGTTGTTGGTGAAAGCAAGGCAGTGCCGCAATTTACAGGCGAGTACGCATACCGGGCACTTGTGCCGGAAGTGATTGCTAGAGAGGCTCTGGGAGATGAGCTAGCCTTGAATGGTCAACTGTATGTTGGATATGGAGGATATATTATATCGTATCCCGTCGAGCATGGCAAGTTCATCAACATTGCGGCTGTTCGACAGAAAGGGGACCTTGAGTGGGATAATGAGAATTGGATTATTCCATCCGAGAAGGATGATATGCTCAAAGACTTCGAGGGATGGGGAAAGAACATCACTGACCTGATTACCAAATACGAGATCCGAGACAAGTGGGGGTTCTTCGACATACCTCATGACGCAAAGTATTATAAGGGACGAGTCTGTTTACTGGGAGATAGCGCTCATGCAAGTACACCCCACTTGGGTGCTGGAGCCGGAATGGGATTCGAGGACGCATACATCTTAAGTAATTTACTTGGCTTGGTGAGGAGCTCTGCAGAACTGGAAAATGTGTTTCAGTGCTTTGATGAGATGAGAAGGCGGAGAACGCAAAATGTGATCAAATTGAGCCGGAAAGCAGGACATGTAAACTCCTTTCGAGGAGCAGAAATTGGAGATGATTTCGAGAAGCAGCTGCAGGATATCGATGAAAGATACCGCTGGGTCTGGAATTATGACCACGAGGCTGCCCTTGCAGAGGCGAAATTGACGTTGCTTTCTCTTGAGAAGGGAAGACGCGAGCTTGTAGATGGCAAGTGCACAGCGAGTAGGTCAAGAGTTTAAGTGATTAATTGATGAGGAACAGGGACACCAGCAGATCAAACTCTCAAAATCAGACGGCGCACTGCCTACTCAATCTTGACAATCACAAAACCCTACTTCTTCCAAATCCTCGCAAAAACCGTGCCCAAGACATCAATAGATAGACTGAATATCTTCATCCTGTCGGCCGTAACCCCTATGAACGATCTGTTCTCCTCAATCCAGAGACTTGCAAGTGCTCTCATGTTGCCATCATACATGATCCCATCAATCTGCACGCTATCTCGCTTTTCAAACGCCGAGTAGAGCTTCGTCATGCTTGGCATCCCATTAAAACATCTACGCCATACATGATGTGCGCGAACTGAAACAGAGAAAACAACATACAGTGGGCAACCGTCACCCCTTTCCAATCGAAACGTCTGTATCCTGGAACCGAGGATCCGCAACATAGTATTCCTCAATCAGAGCCAAATTCTTCTTGCACGGTGTCATTGCAAATTTTGAAGCGACAATATCTTGCTTCTTCATCAAAGCGAAGAGCCCAGATCCCTTATGACAAGCAACGCCGAAGTGTGTTGTTGCTTCGTCGGCCAGGCCTAAGATCTCTCTCGTCCGAGCGTTTTCTTCGGCTGTCCGGCCTCGCATACTTGGTCCAGCTTCTCTCATTGTTGCCTTCATATCATCACCCATTTCTCGATTCACTGAATGGTTCTATTGTGGTAGTCCGAAAGAAGGATTGGCACCGTCGCATAAGTCTTTGAAGTACTCCATGATCGCGATGGATTGCTTGATGAACGTTCCGTCTTCGAGGGTGAGGATTGGAACAGTGCCTGGTGGCTTGCCTGGTGCTGTCATCTTCAGAGATGCGGTTGTCTCTACTAGGTAAGTTTGATGAATGTTGAGTTCATTAGTTTCTTCTCACGAAGAAAAACTTCGACACGACGAGGACAGACTCCGCCTGGGAGAGTGTAGAGTTCGAAGACGGCCATTTCGCTTTGAACCATGATTACCAATGTCAGAATCAAGACTCTTAATAAGTTTGTGGAAGTTGGAGGATATTCTTGCGTGAGAGGTGAGGAGTCCGAACCATCATGCTGATATCATGGAGACTTCGCGGAGACATTTCGTTTTCGAACGAATAGAAGGACAAGTTTCCGAAACGTTCCCTTCCGATGTGTCTTGCTCAAACCAGCAACCGCCCTGCATTATAGTTCTCTATCTCACGACAAAGTCCCCTAGTGCGGTGAGGAGGGTCGAATGATGGATGTCGGTCTAGTGCAGGCAAATGGCTTCCCCCTTTTCCTTGCTCGCTTAATCCAACCTACGTCCTCCACTTCAAATTTAAAGGGCAGGCAGAACGGTGCAACGCTATTGCTAAATTCTCCCTTAAACCCGCTGTTGTGAACTCGTTGTCACGAAGCTACATACACAAATATAAAGTATCGAGCTCGTCATTGACATTCGCTTCCAAGAGAAGCTACCCACTGGGAGCAGAGGAACGAGGGAACAGAATATCATGAAATCTTATCGCGAGAGATTTTAAAACTTGACGGATAATATTTCGTTCTGCGGTCCAAGAATCATGGTTTCCACATTCTTGCATCAGCTGATCTGAGCTCATGTTTGTTTTTTTCTACGATGGGACGAATCAGCGATTCCCCAAGATAACTATAAAATATGAGCATCCTACTATAGTCTTGTACAGACCTCAATACTTTGCCAGCGGTTATCATGGCTTCTATAAATATGTTCCTGAATCCTAGCCGGCTTGAACACTTCTTGGTTCAATCCCATACTCATCTATCGATCAAATAATCATGAAGTCTAACTGTTTGGTTCTTTTGGCCTTGCGTCAACTCTTATTTCTCTGGTCTCTGCTCAGGCTGCTCTATGGACCTGTCATTCCTCCCATGAACGAAAATACCCTAGATTAGAGGGACACACTCAACGAGTTTGGTATCCTCTGTACTAACTGAGGAGTAGGTTCCTCGCTAACTCTGAGTTCAGCTGCTCCAAGCTCATCCAGCACGTCTCCAGTAGCAATAGTCGTCGCTTCCAGCATTTCCACATCGACATTTGTAGCTCCCTCTCCGACCTCTTCCATATACGGAAACTATGTCCCCATCAGATGCTAAGCAGAGCCCGGCTGTTAGCAAAGCCTTGCCACAATTGTATGCGGACAACAATATGAGCATTGAAGAGTGTGCGAGCTATTGTTCGGGGACATACCAATACTGGGGTCTTGAGTATTATCATGAGGCGTATTGTATCTCTAGAATTTGGTTTCGTTTTCTGGCTCGCGACAATGCTGGGTGGAAACATCCTCAATGGCGCCAACCCCAACCCCCCACCGCCCCTCTCTCAACTGACTGCTGGGAACCCTGCTATGGCAATGGGTACGAATTTTGCGGAGCGCCGAACCGTCTCTCCCTGCACAACTCCACTCTCTCTATTGCACAGCCACCCATTCCAGTATCAATTCCAGTCATTGGAGCGGACCAATACCAAGGTTGTTTAACGGAGGCCCTTACTCAGCGGCCCTTGATAGGAGCTGTATTCTTTGATTATCCCTCTATGACTGTCGAGGAGTGCTATACCTCCTGCAGCGACAGTGGGTTCTCGATCTTTGGATTAAATATGGTAGAGAATGTACGCTCAACTCACTTCTCATCCTGCTGGACAACACTGACACTAATTACAAGCTACTGTGGCAACTCTCTCAGCCTGGAAGTAACCACACCGTTGCAACTGCCTGCGACTTTCCCTGCCCAGGGAATGCAGTTGAACTCTGCGGTGCCGTGGACCTCCTGAATGTGTACTCGCTGAATGCTCTCGTTGCAGCTTCACATTCACCTAGCTCAATGCCGAGTAAAACCTCAAGCTCTCTCGCGAAATCTTCAACTAAGATAATCACGAGCACAGTGAGGCCATCATCGTCTGTCAAAGCCACGACTTCCTCTCTCCAGACTTCTGTAACAGCCCATTCATCGATCATGTCTTCCAGTGTATCCAGTTACGTAGTCACATCGACCCACGGAGCCAGAAGCACGAAGGCATCGTCTACCTCGACGATCAAGGTGTCCTCTACATTAATGAAGTCATCCACCTCGAAAGCCACTCCTACTCAGAAATCGTCAATCGCGACTTCTTCCGTGAAGACTTCTTCGACTTAGAAAGTATCCACTCCTACAAAGGCATCCTCGACCTCGCACCTCGCCTCAAGTTCAGTCAAGAGCATATCATCAGCTCGCTCCACGAGCACACCCCACACAAGCACCACACTGCATACAAGCACCACCTCCCGAAGTATACGACCTCAGCACACTCATCTACCGCCACCAAGTAGTTAAAGTACGCGAGATATCCAAGCCTGTGGAAGTTGGAGTTCAAATATAGATGGACAAATTCTTATTTCCTCTACTATTTGGGATTGTGAATAATGGATACGATGAAGAACATGGATGAACAGTAGTAAAGGGAGCTGAATAGATGAGATGTATAGTACAAGTAATCAATAATCTAGTTCATATATCAATCCACGAAGATCCTGGTGTGTTGAAGATGGTTGAATCCACTCAGGCTGTTCTCAACGCGAGTTGTGACCACTCGTGCCAGAGCAATAAATTAAGCTTAATTGCATGCATGAACTAAAAATAAATTTCTGAATGCAATTATGACATAGCGGGGTAGCGCTATAAATAACCACCCTTGAGCTCGTTCCCAGAGTGCTTTTGGAAGATATTGGACTCAAACACAATGTTTTCCTTCAACTGTCTCGACATTGTTCTTCATGATCACCATGATGAAGGTCTTGGCCCCCTGCCTTGGCACAAAGTCTAAACCTCACTGGAATCACCCTAAACAGTATTTCATACGGAGGCACTGGCTGTCCGCAAGGGTCGCTCCAATTCCAATATGCGCTGTCTGAGACCAGGTCTGCGATAGTTTCCAATGTTTCAAAAGTCCCTTTCTAACATGACTTCGCAGATTCGAGGCAGTATTCAGCGGCTACGCTGTATCCCTCGGCCCGGGCAATCCCTTCGTTGACAGCGGAAAGAATTGTGAGCTCATCGTCGACATCGAGTACCCATCCGGGCTGCAGTATAGTCGCATGAGCACTAGCTACAACAGGTATGCTAATTTGTAAGCTGGTCTCAATGGACTTCATCAGACAACATACTATTTCTCGGGAAGTAAGTCCACTCTTATCACAGCGTCTGGTTGGCGGTTGTGGATTGGAACTGACGAGAACAGGCTCCGATCAAGTGTCCACTCAACACACGTTCACAGGACCCGATGCAGAGGCATACAATTATACCGAGCTTGTCAATGCGACAGCAGGCGAGGTATGGTCGCCATGCGGTGAGCCGCTGCCTTTGAATATCAATAGTCAGGTTCGCTTAAACTGGGCATCAAACTCGACAGGAAGTGGTATATTGTACGGCTCTGGGATTTTTGACTTTACTCTGCAGTGGAGGGAGTGTACGGCGTGAAAAGAATAGACATGATTGAAACCAGGAGGGTAAACTACCCATGTCCAACTTGACGGCGTTGGCATCGGGGGGTACTTAGCAATAAACACTGAATGTGGTGGATCCATGATACACTCCTTCCCTTGCGTTGGCAGCATTGGCGAAGTTCAGAGAGAATGGGACTTCTTTTGCGTTTAAAATAGAAGATGCGATTTGAATCGTCTTTTGGAAAGGCCGGGCCTTGTCGTGAAACGGGACGAGTTTCGCCTGTCCAAGCAAATCATTGGAAACGCTCTGAAGGCCAAGCTCCACGTGCTGTAATTCTAGCGACCTTCCCCAGAAAATCTTTGCCGGGGCGACATTGAGGCACAGCACAATCTTAATCTCCACAATCAGGAGCCTCGTATAGATTAAAATGATGTCTTCCTCCCGAGCGGGCTGTAAAAGGCAGGTAACTATTGGGGAAGAATATATGGACCTCGTCATGACTTCACGATGTCCTGAATGATCCAAATCCCAGAGCTTCTTCCTCCTCTGAAATTTTAGGCATCCCAGCCCGAGATCATCTTCTTGGGGCAGTAACTCAAAATGAAAACGTTCATCTCAATAATTTCCATCGCCCAAACAGCGCTCGCAACACTTCTAGTAAGCTTCAACGCTTCCAATGGAGACGGTCCATCTGTAATGGGCCTCCGCAATCTCGAAGCAGCACGCAACGTTACCCAAGAGAACAACACAGCCAGCCTCTTCATCGAGCTTGGCACGGATCCTTCTGGCGTTCCAGCAGCGCACTATCACCGCATAGCTGGCGACCTCCGTGCCGAGTATCATTCTCTGGATGGGGAGACTGAGGCGGACACAACATACTACATCGGATACTCATTTTCGCTGGCCGAAATCGAGCAGAGTCTCATGATATTTCAATTGTGCGAAATTCTGTAATGAAAAGTTTAAGCATTTGCTGATAGGTGAACCCAGCAAGCAATATGCTTCAGATCCTGTGTATGTGGGAGCAGCTGACATTCCACTCTCTCTTGAGATCGTTGACGGACAATTGCAGTTCGGATACCAGGCCAACAGCTCGATTGGCCGCGTCGCGCAATGGAATACTTCCATCTCAGCGAATATCATCTACAAAGTTGGCTTCGTGATCAATACATCGACACCCGGACGGGTACAGCTGTATTGGGGTGGGATAATGCAGACATTCTCGACAACAGGAACGACAAACTTGACAGCAATAACATATCCAGGACGAGCTGATCCAAAGTTCGGTGCGTATCGAGGAGAAGCAGTGGGTATTGACACGTATGTGTATAACGTGGTGATTGGGACAACTTTGTCCGATATCCAGACTGTGGCGGGAATATCAAATAAGACATCCCAACAGCCGGTGAAGTCAGTGGCAAGTGGCCGGCGCGACCTACTCCCAAGCTTCGGAAGGCCGTATTTGCTCTGGTAAAACCACGAAGATACATCCATATCCTATCACCTGCTCTTCTTCCCATTTGCGACAGCCATTTTTGATGTCCTCATATCCTCCCACTTTTCCCATCCAGCTTGGCACAAATCTTCTTCCACGACCAAATCTCGCATCCTCAGCATTCTCGTGGGGTATTGGTCCAGTACCCAATCAAGTAATCCAATTCTCCGCACGATGGAAGTAATTATGAACCACAATACAGCGCTCACAGCTCCAGCAAGACATCCAACCAGAACCTGCCTCGGTGTATGATAGCTCAGATATATTCTGCTCCACGCCACCAATCCTGCATTCGCCAAGGCCAATCCTGATAGGCTTATTCGTGCAATCAAGCTCAGTGGGGTATGCGAAGGGGTAGGACGTTTCGGCACATGTCGAAGGAGCAAGAACAATGTCAAGCTCAGAGAAAAAAAGGCCACGAATTGGGCATGTGAAGATGGCATCCCATAACCCTTCCCGTGCATCTGCCTAGGTCTCTCCTCCTTCAGTATCCGCTTAAGGGCAAAGTTCAAGGCCTCGCAGGCCAGCTGGCCTCCGAACATGAGGAGGATCTCGATCTCGCGGGTCGACCATATCAGGGTGGCGTAAACGACGCAGAGCCCTTGAGGAACGAGGGCTAGCCATGCGCAGAAGTAGGATACAGGATCATTTGGGTCCTGAGAGCGTTAGCAGAGCTCTAAGAGAATATATTTCTGCCATACATAGTGCACATGCGTCAAGGAGAGAGACGCAAGAGGGGCAGTATCGGCCATGATTCAGTGTGGCGACCGTGAAGGGAGAGAAGAAATGATGAAGGTTATGACAACCACAAGATCTTCTCGTATTGTCAAAGCATTTGCAAGAATTTAAAAGAAATCCTCTTCCCAAGTCAAACCTTGTCGTTGCCCAAGTTCTCCACCCGAAGTTGCAGAAGATAATCTCGCGCAAGAGCAGCACTAATTATCGAGTAAAGCGGCTCTCGAAATTATTCTGTAGTGCGGTCACTTCCACAATATTTCTAGATGACTCCTCGCCACAATACATCTTTCGCCAACTTACTTAAATTCGCCCTCTTTGACTGATAAATGCTCGTTTATTCACACTTATGATCTTCCTTCGCCCCCTCTCCTCTACATCAAGAGTCGTTCCTCTCTTCAGGATCGGCCACCGGTGACATACGGCCCTCGATGGAAGACGAGCGACAAGTCGAATTGGACTGCATTGCAGCCATCTTCCCCGAGATCGTCGTCGACCCGGAGAACCCTTTCTCTGCCTCGATCGAGTTGCCAGTCCATCCAGCAAACCGAGTCAGAGTTGTCTTCCCAACATCTACGGACGGATACCTTCCCACCCCGCCACAGTCCTCGAACTCTGGTCAGGAGAATGATTCGGACGCTTCAGTCCCTCGGGACGGTTTCGAATCCCATGATCTCTCATATCTACCTCCATTACATCTAAATATTACCTTACCGGAAGGATACCCCGAGCAAAAACCCCCAGTTTTCGAACTTTCTACCAACCCAGCATGGCTCTCCCGCAAGCACCTCGATGAATTGCAAGCAGATGGCGAGCGTCAATGGGAGGAAGCTGGCCATACCGCTGTGGTCTTTGGATATATTGACTTTCTGCAACAAGCTGCTTTAAACGGCTTTGGCTTTGCGGACGACGGCAAGATTCTACAGGTCACTTTGGATCTCAAGATCTCGCTGTTGGACATCGATATCAAGGCTACACAGGAAGCATTCGACAAGGAAACTTTTGACTGCGAAGTCTGTCTTGGTACAACTTTTCTGGTCCAGACTTTTGGACTCTCACTGACTTCTCGCAGATCCAAAGAAAGGTTCCGTCTGCCACAAAATGATCGGTTGCGGTCATGTCTTTTGCATCCAATGTCTGCAAGACTTCTATAACAACGCCATTACTGAGGGTGACTTGGCTTCGATCCGATGTCTTGCTCCTGATTGCGCTAAGAAGCGCGCAGAGGCGTATGCTGCAGCGAAGAACGGTCGGAAGCTGAAGACACAGATCAGCCCAAGCGAGCTTCTCCAAATCCAAATCGACCAAGAGATGGTTACTCGTTACGTCAAGTTGAAGCACAAGAAGGAGCTGGAGTCGGACAAAAACACAATCTACTGTCCACGGAAGTGGTGCCAGGGAGCTGCTCGATCCAAGAAGCATCGTAAGCCAGACGGATTCGAGGACACCGAGACTTCAGATGAAGAGCCCGATACCGAACAAGCTAGCGGACCAAACTTCCAGAAGGGAAGAGACCTACTTGCTGTTTGCGAGGACTGCTCGTTCGCCTTTTGCGGCAGATGCTATCAAGGATGGCACGGCGAGTTCTTCAACTGCACTCCGAAAACCGAGACCGGCGAATTGACTGAGGAAGACAAGCTCTCGTTAGCATATCTTCGAGCCCATTCGACGAACTGCCCAACTTGCAATGCACGAGCTCAAAAGACTCATGGTTGCAACCACATGACCTGTCGCCAGTGCCAGAGCCACTTCTGTTATCTTTGCTCCGCCTGGCTGTCACCCGCAAACCCATATCATCACTTCAATCAAGAGGGTACATGGTGCTACATGCGACTTTGGGAGCTGATGGAAGGCGATGGCGAGAATGCCGGTGCTCGACCACCTGAAGCTGAGAATGTCGAGGTTGAGGAAGACGACGATGTCCAGGACAATGTTTTCGGAGGTCCCGATATCGTCCTGGCCCCAGCACGCCCAGACCCCGTCCCAGAAGTTGTCGTCGAGCAGCCACCCGTCGAACCTGCCGGTCCTCCACCACCGCCAATGCAGCGAGAAGGTCCTCTAGTGCTCCGCATCAATCAGCTTCCTCCCCGTCCCGCTCCGGCCGCTATCCCTGATCCACCTCAACCAGCCGGTCGCCGAAACCGTGGTCCCAGACAAGCACCGGCACAGCCGAGAAGAGAGCCCAGATATGGGATGGTTCGACGGCCTGTGCTCCCCGAAGAAGATAGGGTCGCGCAGAACCAAGCTTGGGTGCAGCGATTCGTGCAGATGGCGTTGAATGATGAAGAGGATCTCTTGGATAGTGACGATGAGGATGATGGTGATGGTGCGGCTTGGCAGATTCCTGTCCGGTGACAGATGATTGGAGATTTGGCCCATACATGTGGATAGCAGATAGGTAGTACATAATGAGACTCGGAGTTTGTGGATATCGGATGGGTGATTTGCACAGCGTAGGCGTTTGGGGGTAACGAGACTTGAGTTCTGCACACGAGGGGCCGACGATAGTGCTCACACGCGGGTCAGCATTTGGTGTTTCTTCAGCTCTAGCATTTTTGCTTGAGGTGTCGGTCACCAAGATCTACTTGAGAGCTACATAGCACCCAATTCATACATAGATTACCGCATCTTTCACATCTTCATGATCTCAGAGTGACCAAACTGTGCTTCATCATGTTCAGTCTGCTAGATATTCAAAATTCACAAATATGGTAAATTCAGGTGACCCGACATCTTGGTTCATCGTGTCATTAGAACGTAATCTATACAATATATACACATTACTATTCAACGTCTCATCTACGACTATCCACCCGTTCATCTATCGCTGCCACCGCCTCCAGAATTTCCACCCCACATCCTCATCTCCCTCAATCTTTCCTTCTCTGCGATCCCTCCCCCTAACCCTCCAATAATAAACCGGCACGCCCGCCGCAATAAACGCCACCACAACCACCGTCTGCAGCGGCTCCGCAAACACCGCTCTACTCAGCAGAAACAAACTCACGCAGCAAAAGCATATCGGCGTCGTGATCCACGTCTTATACGGTCTCTCTAAATTCGGTTCCCTGACACGGAGAACAATGAGCCCGAGTACGGTGAGGAAATAGAATGTGTAGCCCGCGACACCGTAGAATGTGACGAGGGTAGCGAACTCGCCGACGCCTATGTAGCATGCGGTGAGTAGCGCGTTGAGAACCATAGCGTTGACGGGCGTGAAGAAGAGGCCGGTTTCTTCGTCGCCGCATACACGTGCCAGCATCTTTGAAACCCAGTTCCTAGTGCGAAGCGTGGTGCTAGCATCCGTATGCTTCCCTACTCCAATACGACCAAAGATCTCAGGGAGATAGCCTTCCTTGCCAGCGACGTAGACGAGGCGGCCGGAGGTGAAAGTTGTGGCGTTTAGGGCGCCAAAGCAGGATGCTGAGACGATCAAGGCGAGGATTAGAGAGCCGATGGGCCCGAAGACTTTGCTCCCAAACATGACGGCGACGGTGTTGGAGGAGTTGATGGTGGCGAGGGGGAGGACGAAGATGTAGGCCATGTTGGCGAGGATGTAGGAGAGGATGACGAGGGGCATGGCGGTGTGGATTACGCGGGGAAGGTCGCGGGTGGGATTGCGGAATTCGCCGACGACGTAATTGGTCTGTTCAATGTTACTTGTGCGTTGAAAAGGGGAGGTGCCAATGGGAGCGGTATAAGTGGTCAAATGAAAAGATATAGATGAAGGGGAAGCGAGACGTACGTTATCCCAACCATCGAAGGCCCATAATCCAGCATACAAGGCTACAGCCCATGAAGACGCACTCATGGAAGTGCCTTCAAACCATCCAACATTCTTCCAATCCAGATTCGCCGGTCCAGTCGTCGAAAATCCAGTGATCGCTACCACAATGCCAATAACTGTAACGCCAAGCAATGCAACAAACTTCAAAAACATGAACATATCGCCCATCCTCGTGCCTAACTTCGTAGATATACAATTCAGTAACGTGACGACAAACAGTCCTAGGAGAGCAACACTCTTGTTGATCCACGCACTGACATTCTCGGCTTCTGCTCCTATGGCCGCGCGGACAAGGTATTCGCCCATAATGATCGAGATGATAGCCGTTGAACCTGGCTTAAGAACTATCACCGCGCACCATGTGAATAGGAAGCCAAACAGCTCTCCAAATATCTTTGCCAGATATACCTGCGCGCCTCCATTCAGTGGTATTGCTCCTCCCAGTTCGGCATAACTCGATGCTCCCGTCCAGGCCAGCAATCCAGCAATTAACCATACCAGTAAAGAGGCGCCTGGCGATCCTGCATTAACATTGACTTGACTGGGCGAGGAAAAGATCCCGGATCCAATGATCAATCCAACTACTAGTGACAGTCCATTCAGGTATGTTAACGTCTTGTGCTTCTCTAATGATCCACCACCCAACGCAGAAGGTCCATTCGTAGATGTTGGAGCACCTATAGGCGCATAGCCATTGCCGGTAGTCGAGGACAGAGGAAATAGATTGGACGTGAAGTCGAACGCCGATGATACCGAGAAAGCTCGACTATGAGTGCGCGGTCTGCCGTTTGCGGCTGGGTTTCTGTCGTCCAGCGGGTCATCTTCCTCGAGAGACAACTTTCGAGATGACGAGATTCCGGATCGAGAGGAGATCGAGTCGGAGGATGTTCTCAGTCCAGGAGAACTGCTGGCCAAGCTGGCGAGCTCGAGGGAGTCGCGCGCATGAGGCTGGAGACCGGAGTAAGGCGGCGACATGGTATTCTTGCGTTTCCCCTATTTACATCCGCATGCTCTGCCGGCTTTTGCTGTATTCGTATGCAATCTAGATTAGCGAATGGTCTGGGTCATCGCGGTCGTGGTCGGCGGAGAATGTAAATGAATTGTTAAATACCGCCAAAGGAAGTGAATATGGCAGAAACAAAATATGCTGGTTGCTGCAACGTGGAGATACTTGCGGGTTGATCTTTGTAGTTGCGCTTGGCTTAAAGGCCTTGTCTTGCGTTTCAAACGCACGGACACTCGATATTTGGTTGGAGCTTCAAAGTTCAGCCTCGTCCAAGTCCAAAAACCAACATCGGACGACTTCTGCGGTGACCTCGACCACCATGAAGCTATTCGCATAGCACACCATGCCACGGCTGCGAGATGCAGAGAGCACTCGGTAGAAGCTCGGGTTGGGCATTGGCTCAACCTGAGCATGGAAGAATTGCAAGATGTACTCAGAAATTCACTCCCGTCGACTCAAGCTTAGTCTCTCGACGCCTCATTTCCTTCGCCTTTGGCAAAACGACCTTCGACCCCAAAATGTTTGAGAGATGGGAGAAAGAGAGGACTCTAGCTTTTGAAAAGTCTTTCAGTCTGCCACCAATTGACAAGAAATGGCAAAAACAATGGAAAGAAAAGCGGGAGAACGGATGGTTGTCGAAGAAAGGTCCTGGCGGGAAAGGCAGAGATGATTCTAAGGGGAAGATGTACATCTTACCAATGTTCCCATATCCTTCTGGAGATCTTCATCTTGGCCACCTTCGTGTTTACACCATATCCGACGTCCTGTCCAGATTCCGACGCATGCAAGGTTACGATGTTATGCACCCCATCGGCTGGGACGCATTTGGTCTGCCTGCAGAAAATGCAGCAATTGAGAGGGGTATTGACCCGGCGTTGTGGACGAAACAGAATATCAAACGGATGAAGACACAGTTGGAGGCCATGAATGGTCATTGGGACTGGGAGAGAGTGTGTCTTCCCCAATATTTGCACGAAAAATACTAAAAGAAAACAGGAGTTTGCTACCTGTGACCCAACTTTCTATAGACATACGCAGAGGGTTTTCTTGCACCTCTACAATCATCGTCTTGCATATCAAGCGGAATCTCTGGTCAATTACGATCCTGTGGACAAGACCGTATTGGCAAACGAACAAGTTGACGGAAACGGGTACTCTTGGAGGTCAGGAGCAAAGGTCGAGAAGAAAATGCTGAAGCAGTGGTTCTTAAAGATCTCAGCATATCGGCAGGAACTACTCTCTGGCTTGGATGATCTAGCAAAGGACGGTGCGTGGCCAGAAAGAGTGCTGGCTATGCAAAAGAACTGGCTCGGAAAGTCTACTGGGGCTCAGATCAAATTTCCCGTAATTGCACTTGGCGAGGGAACTCATTCCGATATTGAAGTTTTCACGACCCGGCCGGATACCTTATTCGGAGTACAGTATATTGCTCTCGCATCAACTCATCCGATCGTTCAAAGTCTAGCCAAGGCCGACGTTGAGCTCCAGGCTTTTCTGAACACGATCCCTGCACTCGCTGTAGATTCAAAGATTGGGTATCTTCTGCCGAATGTTCGCGCTTTGAATCCTCTTGTATATGACGACTCGACTCCAGATGCCACAAAAGCATCTCTTCCAATCTACGTCGCGCCGTACGTTCTGGGGGATTATGGTGAAGGGGCAGTTATGGGTGTTCCAGGTCACGATGTTCGAGATCACACCTTTTGGAAACACAATCGTTACGATGATCCAGTCAGAATGGTCATTTCTCAATCACCAAATGATGCCACTACGACTCTGAAAACAGGACTATTCGTCCACCACGGTCACTTGACGGATCATAGTGGTTCGTATTCTGGCTTGAGCACGAATGAAGCTACTCAAAAGCTCATATCGTGGCTCGAATCGAAGGACCTTGGTTCGCGTATGGAAAGTTGGCGTCTCCGAGACTGGTTAATTAGTCGCCAGCGGTACTGGGGAACACCAATTCCCATCATCCACTGTGAAAGTTGCGGTTCAGTTCCGGTGCCGGATGACCAATTGCCCGTCGAGCTTCCTCCTGTGGCGGATCACTGGGGTCAAGGCAAAACCGGGAACCCTCTGGAGCATGCTCACGACTGGATCAATACCACCTGTCCGACATGTCACGGTGCAGCGAAGCGGGACACAGATACTATGGATACATTTGTCGACTCAAGTTGGTACTTCATGAGGTTTCCAGATTCGGCAAACGAGTCATTGCCTTTCTCACCCGAGAAGGCAGACGCCAGTCTTCCCGTCGATGTGTACGTTGGCGGCGTGGAGCATGCCATTCTCCATCTACTCTATGCTCGCTTCATATCGAAGGTCATGTCTAGCACGGGCATGTGGCCAGAAGGGTACAAATGCTGGGGTGAGCCTTTCAAAAGAGTTGTGACACAGGGCATGGTCCATGGGAGGACTTACACGGATGCAAAGACGGGGAGATTTCTCCGACCCGAAGAGGTTGATCTGCTGACAGCCAATGTCAGTTTCCAGAAGATGTCAAAGTCGAAGTACAATGGTGTTGATCCGACGGTTTGCATCGAGAAATACGGAGCTGATGCTACCAGAGCTCATATCCTTTTTCAAGCGCCAGTGAGCGAGGTCTTGGAATGGGATGAGGAGAAAATAGTAGGCATCACTCGGTGGTTTCGGCGACTCGCTGAGTTCATTGACAGGCGGAGCTACGTGTGGATCATTAGCGGCGTAATGGACCGATACGAGGTGCGAGAAGAAGTAATCAGGGCCTCGGCGAAAATTGAAGATTTTCGAAAGGAAGGAGACAAAGAATCCGGATCGCTTCCTCCAGAGCAGGCAAGAATACGAAGAGCACTAATAGCTAGCGCTGAAGCCGCAGACAAGTTGTCCCAGAAGACGTGGCGTGAAGTACAACGAACGATTTCAAGCGTGACGGAATCGTACGGCACCACCTACACCCTGAATACCGTCGTGTCAGATCTCATGGCACTTACCAACACGATCATCGAGGCTGATGCTGAACGCATACCCTCGCAATTAGCTGGGGAGGACAGTGCGTTACCGCCTATCGAGGCGATGCATCCATTCTACATATATCATGCAATGAAAGCTTTGCTACAGATGTTGGCGCCCATTGCGCCAGCTTTCGCGGAAGAATGCTGGGCCAACATTCACCTAGGTATGGAGGAGAGGGAACGACGAGGTATGATGCCACGAGCGGATCAGATCAGCTACCAAGCTGCTCCGGCGCCTCCTGGGACGGCTTTCAGGCTCGCGATCCCAATTCCAGGGCCAATAAATTGGTTGATGAAAATTTTCGATCGGGATTATAGAATGGCAAGATGGATGGAATTAAGGCGCAAGCAGATCATTGCAAAGAATGTAGCGGCCTACAAACCGCTGCTCGATCAGCCCTTCCCAGAACCGGATGGTACGTACGACATGCTTGCGCCCAAGACGCAGAAATGTGCTGTACAGGTCAATGGGAAGTTTCGGGTTGCGATCGAGATTGGAATTCCATTCGCCGACCTCCAGGGCAAGAAATTAGAGGCTTGGATCGTGCAAGAGTTGTTAAAGACAGAGGACGGCAAGAAGAAGTTGATGGGAATTGGATCTTTCGAGAAGGGAAAGCCTGGAGTGGATATCAGGAAAGCGAAGAAGGTGATTGTGGTAAGGGGTGGGAAGACGGTGAATTTTATTGTATGATATTGACTCGAACTCCTGTGATGGGATGTTTTGTAGATGACTGTATTATACCCTACTCTCGTGTTGAAAAAATAGAACAAAAGTTGTGTACCAAACATTCAGAATTGTTCGCATCAGAGGTTGATACTCGACTGCTTTTCATGCTACCCTCAGGCCGGCAAACCATGGGTTGTTGTTGCCGAGGTAGGTACCTAGTATACAAGCTTGAGTTGACTGGTTGAATCACTTACCACGCTCTAACCAACTGAGCTAAGCAACTGTGGTTGTTTGATTAGTTAAGGCTTTTAAGTGAAGGAGTTTAGGAGTTAAGCCTCAAGTACGTTCTCGGTTGCTCTCTAACCCCGACCCCCGACCCGCCACCTCTCCACAATGGCTCGCTTCACTGCAATTCTCCTGCCCTCCTCCCACAGTTATTAAAGGACATGAATATTTAAATAACAAGTTTTCCTTCAACCAATCAAACAGCCACGGTCGATTAGCTCAGTTGGTTAGAGCGTGGTAAGTGATTCAACCAGTCAACTCAAGCTTGCTTGCATACTAATAGAATCCAGGTGCTAATAACGCCAAGGCGTAAGTTCCTCTGCCTGTCAATACAAGAGATGATTCTAACATCTCCTCAGCGCGGGTTCGACCCCCGTATTGACCAAAAATCAATTCAGCTGGTTAAAGTCCGGCAGCAATCTTTTTTGCAAGTTTGTTGGAGGAGTGACTCAGCTGGCCGAGTGAAGAAAACTTTTGGGTGGTGGGGCAGGAACATAAACGAGCGAGAAAGGAGACCGAGAAAAAGTCGTGTTCAGGAAAGAGAAACGACTGGAATATGCTCAACACATCGAGTCATGAGGATCCAGACTCATCTTCTCTTTCGCTTCGAAACTCTGCTCAGGGTGAGAGTTCAATGATCAAAGCGTGCATAACCAGGAAACTTGCCCATGGCTGGTCTCAGCGAGAATTCTACCTCCCAAACCTACCTCTCATGTTTAATATATTAGCGTTCTGACTTCAACTGTCTTTACTTCTCTCCCGCCAGTTCGACAACTTCGAATCAGTTTCTCCTCGGGATACCATTAAGTTGCACAACATATAGACCCAAGTGCCGGCCAGCACGTGCAAGTGGCTTGCCAAAGCAACAGCGTCGATCCCGCTTCTCTCCCCTGTCAATGACGTTGAGCCGGTGCGCTTTACGAAGTAAGGTAAGATCTTACATCATGCTCAAGTGCATCCCCATGTTCCAGGACACGACACACGGCGACCCCCTTTCCAGCAATATCAAAACTCAAATACGCAAATCACAGATCACAGACCCTTATCCAGGGCTGAAGCCTCATCTTGGTTTGGTTTGGGCTCAGCGGGAGAGAAGAGACTACCGAGGGACTCACGCATGGCGTCGTCATGCACTTGCCCACGATCGAGGCGAGAGGACCCCGATCCTGCATCCTAAGCCGCATCGGAACCAATAGGGACGACCGAAGCAGTGCTAGGCGAGCCGGTAGTGAATACTCGGATGTTGATCTGCACTAAATTCCCTGCTGTGAGTGGACCATGATGTTACCAGTACAGTACGAAGTATGCTCCTGGCTGAGTGATCTGACCCATTATCGCGCATCATATATATCTTGCCCTGTTTCACCCCACCATCTGCCTCTGCATCTAATCTTCTTCATTTGGGACAGCAGCAATTCTATCCTCACCTCTTTACAGCTTCATCGAAAAGAATAGTAACATGGCCCGCGGCGGTGGTATTGCCCTCAAGGCACTTTCCTGGATCCCGCGCTTCATCGAGTTCTGCTGTGCTGCCATCATCCTCGGCATCTTCTCCTACTTCCTGGCCACTCTGCACAATCATGGCCTGCACATCGACACCTACATCCGCGCCGTTGAGGGTATCTCTGGTGCTGCTGTCGTCTACACCATCTTCGCTCTGATCCTAGTCTGCTGCTTGGGCGGCATCGCTTTCTTCTCTGTCCTCGGCATGATCCTCGACCTCGCTTTCTGTGGAGCCTTCATCTACGTCGCCTATGCCACACGCGGAGGCGCCGGTTCCTGTTCAGGCAACGTGAACACACCTTTTGGAAGCGGAAACACGAATACCAATAACAGAGTCAACGCCGGCAATGGCGGATTCACCATCTTGCCTTCTCTGCGCACCGCCTGCAAGCTCGAGACTGCATGCTTCTCGGTGGCTATTGTTGCTATGTCAGTTTGACTACTGTGTATCAGATGTTTGGATTGTGCTAATGTTGCTGTGAAGTGTCTTCTTCCTCCTCTCCATCCCCATCGAATTCCTCCTCATCCGGCACCACCGCAAAGAAAAAGCCTTCGGGCCCTCTCCCAACAACGGCTACACAGCCGGCTCTCCCAAGCGCAAGTTCTGGCGACGCAAGTCCAAGCGTGTCGGCGCCTTCGACGAGAAGCCCGACGCACTCCCAGCTCACAGCACTCCGGCTGATGTCCGCGATTCATACGCCACCGATAACACCGCTGTTGGAGCTGGCGAGGCTCCGTTGAATAAGTATAGTAATTCCGCGCCGTATGGGAATCAGACTATGACTGGTGGGGTTGGAAGTGGGGTTGGACATCATCAGCCGTATAACCAGAACACCACTGGCACCTTCTAAAGTGCCAATTGTTGATGGTTGAGATTGATATGTCTTTTATCATCGGGGTTGGGGCTAAGTGAAACTTGGAAATATGAAGCTTAAAAGCGAAAGTTTGGACAGGTTGCTTTCTGTACTTGTATATATACACATGATACCATGACCATATCTAGCGAGTATTTAATATTAATGAAACATTGTATATTACCTTCATCGTGTCTTCTTCATGTTACTCAAAAGTTAGGTTTACATCATCTTTACATCTCCATGCCAAGGTGTGAAATAGCGAGTGCTAGTCTCACACGTCTATCTCGGCTTCATGTCAGAATTAGTTGTAGATTTAGGTGACCAATACCGCTGCTTGCTTTAGAGTTTTTTCATTAAGTAAATTGTGAGAATCTCTATAACGTCCATCCCTGTGTGCCAAAAACCACTGCGTGCCGAAAAAAATGATAGGTACTTTGACTTAAAGTATCTTAAAATCTGTACACACCTTAATATTTCCTATAATTTTTTATAAGTTATGTTCCATAGCCACTCCCGGACACTTCGAACCCCTCCCATTAAAAAATCACGTTCGTATCGTCGCCCTTACGCCTAATCGGTAAAGAGTCTTCTTTTATAGTGTAATAGAGTTCCTCCACCATAACTCTACCACTAAGCTCATACTACCCCTAATACTTAATAAAGGAGTCTTATCCGAGCTTTAAGGCCTCACCACTATACAGGAAATCGTTATTAGCCTTGTGGCTGCTGTGGCGTGTAAATTCAGGTAAGGTGGCCACGCGGATCAGTACCTCGCGTCGAAGCGACTATTATCCCCCCCCCCCCTGAATAAATGTTAGTACGTCAAGGCTTGCACGAGCCAAAATTCGCCACAAAAATATCCGTGCCGGCCTTGACGTACTAACATTTATTCAGAGTGGGGGGAGGGTGGTAATTCAGGCCCTTTTATACCATTTGTGACATCTGGATAAGTCGCGTTACACCTGCATAGGTCGAAGTACTGTACTTTTACCACCCATGGAAATTTGCCAACCCAGGGAACCAATTATAAGCATCAGGCAACCAAAACAGGGGTCCAGCACTGTCGGCGATATCTGCGCCAAGAAGGCATAGGGTAATACACCCCCTTGCAATATTTAGCGACCGAGACGAAGATCTCTATTAGAAGCTGTCGACTGATTACTACCTTTACTCATTATGGCATTTAAGATTGGAAGACAAGGCAAACCGTTCAACTTCCCCCAAACTTCCTTATCTATACCTGCGTTCAGAGTCTCCAAGCTTCGGAGTCATTATTGAAAGGATTGTATTTCATTATACTCGATTTTACGACGATAATGTAGAACTATATAGATACGAGATGATGGTATGGATCATCTAATAAGGAATAATTTTAGATTACTAGGAGGTTCATTGCAACAAATCTTAAAGATATCTAGTCTATAAGAAGCCCAGTTCTGTATGTACTCGACAGATTCATCGAGATGAAACGAGTTGCTGGCAGCACCGCAGGGTAGTTTCTCTATATAGTCATCAGTACCGAGAGCGCTTTGTATACCTACTTGTTGAATAGGGATTTTATGATTAAAAATCTCATGGCTTCTTCCTTCTTGTCATAATGTCTAGGCAACCACCTCTACGGACATGCTTATCTATAGGGTACTCTTCTATGGTGGCCTCGATTCCTTTTGAACTATTAGAAGCAAAGCACCCTACAGGTCAGCATCATACGATCTTGCTTACTCGATAGAATACGAGGAGTCAGTATGCAATAGCATGGGGACTAAGACAATGAGGCAGGGAACACCCAGTGTTATCTTGTGTCACGCCCTTAAGAGGAGATGCTACCAATATTTCACCGCATCATGGATCGGCGAACGACTACCAACATTAATAGTGGCTATAAAATGTAAGAAGCTTTATATATCTATCCATTAAACAGGGTTCACATACGTCAAAAATCGGGCGGATGATGACAATTGGTTCCACGACTCGTTTCTGTGCAGAAGAGTGACGGCATATTGGTACATGAGCATAGAAAGCTATGCTTGCAATCCCATAAGAGTTAGATAGAAACTCCATGCGAATGTTTATGGGTATGTGTGGAACTTGTTTTTTCTGCCGCTTGAGCACTTCTTGGAAATACCCCCTTGTCACACGAGTACAGGGCTTTGAGGCTATGCAAGAACACTTGAAGGTTTAGATTATCGTTTGATTTCCAGCTTGATATGGGCTAATTCGAATGTATTGTATTGTTGGCTTTCTTTCAAAAGCCTCCTTATTTCCTATAAACAGGGGCAATTTCTGGCGTGAATGACTCTATGGTTGCGGATGAAAGGATGAATTCCTTATTCAAGGCAGCAAAGCTCGACTTCAGTAGATCTGTTGGGTCCTGATTCGCTCTGGCTAGTGACCAGAGTCAAGCTGGAGAGAGTAGTAATAGTAGCGAACTGGGCTCGTAGGATCTTCTTGTTGTGGCGGTCATGTGACCTCGCCTGCCTAGTGCGCCTGCCCTGTAGCTAGATCTCTTAGAGCCTCCCCTCCTTCTTTCCTCTTCTCTCTTTAGACGTACCAATACAGAAGACCACTGCACCATCACTCCTCTTGTGTCGTCTTTGCCAGGGACCCTGTTTGTGACCGTAGTGCCTTACATTATAACAAGAGTGGAGAAATCACAATGAAGCCAGAGATCACAACTAGCTGGGTACCCTTGGAAGACCATGTTAACGGAATAGCAAGCGGTACCACGTAGAGCAGTCCCACAGTCGTAGCAGTGATCATACGTCTGGCGATACTGGCGATCAAAACTGTATTCTGATGTGACCAGCTACTGTCGGACGGTGACACACAGGATTCCAGACTACTTTGCCGGCTGGCTATCCTCCAGTAACGGAACGCACGCAGCTGCTTATGGAGCTAGCGTTGGAAATGATCGGTGCGGGTGCGCCTGCCAAGATCTGCACGATAATCCCAAAGCTGAAGCTTCCCGGCTCGAGTCTCAGTATGCGATATCTTAAGGAGTATGAGGATTGAGTCATCCAAGGAATCGCAAGAAACCACAAAGAATAGGTCTCTAAGCGCCAAAAGCATCTTACAGTCATTGACGACCGCTGTGACGCCTTTGTCGAAAGGGTGGTTAGCTCGAGGCTGTTGAAGAATCACGGCGATACCGCCAACGTTGATAGGTCCAGCAAGCGCTCCTGTCACTTGCACTTCGCCTTCATCGAGTCCTAGGGCGCGCCCGTAGTATTCCAGGATCGATTTGTGTGTCCCATGTTTAGTTTCTAATTGATCCGGGACCGTCCTGTATAGGTGTCTGATTCGATGATCAATGACCATTGGACATCTGCTTATTCTCTGTGGTCTTAGTTGCACTGCGGCAATAAACGTCGAGAACTAGTTGTTACGGATTAAGTGGATAGCTACAGCGAATCCCGAATTACATCATCAGCCATCCCTAATATCACGCATACTTCGCTTTATGTGATGATTACGGCCCGTAGTGAACAAATTGTGCCCAGTATAGTGGCATGCCCATCTGCTTCGCCATCACCGCCATCACCGCCTTCCTAAGCGCCGTAGCGACCTCGTCGTTGCCCCAACGCATCCCTGCTGGACCGAGCAGCGCCGTGTAGAATCCACCGGCGACCTATACGCAGACCCTATCGTATCACCCCTTCTATGCTGGAGGCGTTATGCGAGCGACTGATCGAAAAGCCTGACTTGTACCAGCCAGGCTCGGCTGTGATGCAAAAGACTGCTCTCGGGCAAAGAACGTCGATTGCTCGCCGGTATTGCAGAAAACGGTAGAGTCTGTCGTCTGAAGCTTGCCATTTTGTGGTATACATCCCGCACTAATTGTACGCTTATTGGTCATAATGGACCGGAAGGTTGACCGGAAGTCACCCCACTAGCCCCGCCGAGGGACAGCGATTCGAACACTCGGTGCGTATCCGCGGCTTGGACCCCTAGACTAGTTTCAGGCGCAGCATTAATCTGCACTGGAGCTGGGCCGGATCCGGAGCCGGGACCGGAGCCGGAGGCTTTCAATAATGTGTATGGGCCGGTGTGGGTTCTCGCGACAGCCTTAGTCATTTGCTATGCCAATATATAGCTGAAATGTTCAAATCTTGAGAGAAATTCAGACTAGAAAGTCATCCATAAGCAGCGCAAACTTCACTGATTCTTGCTTTCCCTTAATCCAACTCGTGGAAGATCAAGATGACATCAGAGGTAAAGTCCTACCAGGTCATTGCAGCGAAGAAAAGAGCCCAGCAGCGGAATAGGATTCCAGAAGACTGGCGCATTCCCACAGAAAGATTTCGAAATACTACCAACATCATGGATATACCGCTTGCCTGCGGGCTCTTGAACGAGACAGAATCCAGGATCACTTCTAAGTACGATGCAACCGCACTTCTTGGACAGCTCAAGGCCGGTATCTGGTCCGTTGAGCAAGTAACTGTAGCCTTTTGCAAAAGGGCTGCCATTGCCCAGCAGCTGGTCAGTCCCTGAAGCACCTCTTGAAGAAGGCTTGCTGATCCCGAATCCATGGCAGACAAATTGTCTTACGGAGATATTCTTCGACGATGCTATTAAAAGAGCGAAGAAACTGGACCTGGAATACGACTCCAAGTCTCGCAAAAAAACCCTGCCGCCACTATTTGGACTACCAGTTTCACTCAAGGATAGTTTCCAAGTTTCTGGATATGATACATCGACTGGATTGGGTTGCTATGCAGATCAGCCCGCAGAGGACAACAGCGCGCTTGCTGCTATGCTGATTGACTTGGGTGCGGTTCTTTACTGCAAGACCAATCTATCCCAGTCGATAATGACTGGCGATAGTGACAACAATGTTTTTGGCAGAACTTTGAACCCCCGCAACAAACTGCTCACTGCAGGTGGAAGTACAGGAGGCGAAGGTGCCCTCCTTGCCCTTCGAGGCAGCATTCTCGGAGTTGGGACGGACATTGCTGGCAGCATTCGTGTACCGTCAGTCTGCAATGGGATCTATGGATTCAGGCCTAGCGTAGGCTTGGTTCCTCATGGTGGTGTGCGAGACCTCACCCCGCCAGGGACAGATGGTGTTCGTTCGACAGCTGGGCCCATGGTGACCTCACTTCGGGATTGCTCTCTCTTTCTAAAGTCGATACTCCAAGCAGACACCTGGAAGTATGACAGCACTTCGATTTCGGTTGCGTGGATAGATCTTGAACCCACACACAAGCTCCGGATCGGTGTTGCTCAAAATGACGGCGTCTATACTCCATCACCGCCAGTCAGACGTGGTCTGAAGCACGCGATCGATCTTCTCAGCAGCGACAACGACATCCAAATCATTCCTATCAGCCTGCCCGACGTCAAATTGCACTACCAAGACCTCGTCAGCTACATGACACTATCAGGAAGCGATGTGAGCCCACTAGACCCCCGGCTTATTAGGTAGACTGACAGGAAAAGCACTATTACGAACAGTTCGCGCGAACAGGAGAACCAGTCGTCCCATCACTCACGGCAACTGGTCTTTTATCGATGCCGGCAACGACGCTGCAGGGCCTTTTTGATTTGAATGACCGCCGAGCCAAGGCCGCAAAAACGTACCTCAAACTATTTCGCGACAACGATATAGATGCGATTTTAATGCCTCCAGCACCGCATACGGCAGTTCCTCTGGACTGCTGGACGAAAGCGGCATATACTAGCCTGTGGAATTATCTCGATTATCCGGCTATTGTGATTCCTGTGGACCAGGTGCGAGACACGGATTCCGCTGACGATTTGAGCAACGCCAAATTCGGTCCAGATGATGAGTAGCTCTACAGTCTTTGTAGGTGCCACCTTCCTCGCCATTTTCTTTGAGCTCAAGCTGACACATAATTCCATAGATAGCGGCCGGGAACAATACAAGGGCGCACCGATTTGTGTTCAGGTTGTGGGATATAGGCATAAAGATGAGGCCTTGATAAAGGTGGCAGCTGTATTGGATTCGATCATAAACAAAACTTAGAGTAGCGGTACATGCTCAAAAGTGTTCTTTATACAGACTTTCCCTAGATCTATCAGCTACTAAAATAAGTTGCATTAATAGAATCTAGTACAGGACATGGTTTATATATTGAATCAAACCAACGACTTGTAAGATTCAAATCTCGATCGCGCCAAACTCTTGACAAGAATGTCTTAGTTGCCTTTTGCAAGAACGGAGCGTAACGATCGACGCAATCATCCACACGTTGGAGGGTCTTGGAGCGTAGGCTCTCATCTCGAACCTCAACGGCTGCGATGATGAACGGTAACGTCACAAAACGCATCGACTGCTTCGTGACTTGGTTTGCCATTTCAAGTTCCATCATAACTTCCCTTGACCATAATTCGGCCTGGATATCCTCCTGACCAAATGGAAATCGCAACCGATGGCCTACCAGGAGCGCCCCCAAGCGGTACAACTTGGCTTGCGCAAGAAGATGGACGATTTCTGCCCAATCAAAGTGCTCAAGAAGTTGATCCAGGTGAGGTGGCTGCCATGGTTCCACAACGCAACGGATGTCATCTAGCTGCTTCTGAAGGCCAGCCAGAATGCTCTCTTCAGTTGTATTGAGGAGTGAGTTGCTGATCACACAGAGATCATAATAGTAGGGCAAGAGAGGTAAACAGAGGCCAAGGTGGCAGTCAACAACAACAGAGGCTGGTAATCGGATCCTTAGTGTCGGGATTTGCCGATAGACGAGACAGTCCATGATCTCCAGTAGGATCAGGAAGCTCTGCCACGGATCTTTGTGTGCATCGGACTTTATTATTTCCACAAATGGACTTGTTGAGCCGAGACAGTAACGGCAAATGTCTGGAACTCCGACACCGATGGCTGAGTATATCGAGAAAGCCAGCATACTTCCCAGGGCATGGCATAAGATTGCATCCTGTGAACACAAAACAGGCAGCAAACGTAATGCGTTCGTGGCCTTTGATATGTAGCGGACACTAATGTTGGTGTCCTTGTCCGTTGCAGTGCCGGATTGAAGCTGCTTGAGTGTAACAGCGCATGCGAGGAAAGCATCCTTGAGCAATGGAAGGGCAACTGGCAGCTGGACAGCGAGCACCTGTTGCTGCTTAGCTTGAAAGCTCGGGCACACAACGTAGTGATCCAGGCTTCCCGGCCGGCTTAGGAGAAACAGTAACAGCTCCTTTTCTTCGGGTTGAAGGTTGGGAAGCGTGTTCAAACATGCGTCGATACCAGGCTGGCATTGCTGCAGCTTTCTGCGTTTGCTCAACGTCATCGTGGAGACATAGTTCTTCTCATTCTTCTCATGATGTGCCCTCCTACCCACGGGCCGCACCGGTCGTACTGTCGAACAGGTTAAACCCAGCCTCTCGCACCGTGCACAGTGGGCGGATCTCGTTGCACGGTCGCATCGTTCTTTGAGCTCGTAGCATCTGTCGCACGCAGTTCTCAATTTCGGGTTCCTAATCACAGACGCTTCCATACCGCTTCGGAAGTGTGGTGTTGAATGTGGAGGTACAAAGTTTGAGAAGACGGTGGACTGACCAGGTACTATGGTACTTAGATAATAAGCGTCGATGAGCAAATGAATTGGGCGTAAGGTGATTACTAGCTAGTGCAAGCCTCAGGCCTGTGCCTGTGCCACTGCAAAGGTACGCTGACTAAAATTCGCCTTGAATAAAACTGGGTAGCTTAACCTTATGCGCTAGTTTTTGATGTAGACCAGTCGAACAGCTAGCTGATAGACGGACGATGTGGGTAGCGGTATGTGGTAGGAGCGCGGTACAATAAGGCGACATAAGGATGAAAGAAAGCAGGAGATTTAGCTACGGCGTGAATCGCCATAGAATTGCCTTCACTCGGGTTTCTCCCAGCGAGCGAAGTGCTTACAAGTAATTGTTCAAATCGGTCTGCACGACGCGTCAGACACGTCATCTCCACTAAAGCCGTACTGTAATAAGCTGCACAGTGGGTGGTCCGCCTTCCGTTAAGCGCTATCCGCTTTCGCACTATGCAGAAGAGGCCACCATAACATCCAGCATGTCCATTACATTCTTTGGCGGCATTCCACAGCACTCCGCCACCTTGACCAACCGTGTCATCCCTTTGAAGCAATAAAACTTCTATATTGAAGCGATTTATATGCTTGCTGCAAGCTGCAGGGAGTGAAATTTTCGGTGTAAGAGATAATAGATGCATGGAGAACACACAAAATGCTTCAAGATGAGACAGTGAACCCACTACCTCGACACTGGCATTGAATTGTCTCCGGATTTTCAGAAGACAACAAAGGAAAGAAAGGTATTGTGGTTTCAAAGCTTCTATTGATTGATGATACTCATGTCAGTGTTCTCTTTTCTCTATTCTCTAGCAATGCAACATTACTTGATCCCTAGTATCCTCATGATCTCATACCTCTACCTACTCGCCATATTCATAAGTCATGCTTCTCGTCCATCCTCCTATACTCAAACACCCATCACTTCGTACCAAAAGCCTCCTTGAATCCCGTCAACGTAACACGATACCTAACATCATCCTTCTCAACCTTCTCCACCGCCTCCTTACAGCCCATCTCCGAAATCGGAATCTGCTCAATCATAGGATGCAACCCCTTCTCACTCGCCAACTTCAACATCTCCAGCGCCTCAACCTTGGATCCGATACGAGAACCCGCAATCTTCGATCCATTCGGCGCGAAATCTTGAGCCATCATCTGAGGGAGTGGCTTATCGGGCAAACCGACATTGTGGAACTCGCCGTTGATGGCGAGGGTAGACATGTAGGTCTTCATGTCGACTCGTTGGTCATGTCATGTCTGCAGCGTTAAGGATGAAGTTGAAGGTGAAGGCGAGGGGCTTGGCCCAGTCTTTGTCGCCGGTGGAGACGAAGTGGTCGGCGCCGAGTTTAAGGGCTTCGGCTTTCTTGGAGGGCCATGGGAGAAGGCCCAAACTTCCGCGCCCATGGCTTTGGCCCAGAGGATGCCGAAGTGGCCCACTGGAGGATGTCAGTGTGCGATATGGGAGAAGCGCCCCCTCAAAAATTAGAATGGAAGGTGCTTACATCCACCAATTCCAATAGCGACCTTCTTTCCAGAGCCGCAGCTGGCACGCTTAAGAGGCGAGTAAGTTGTAAGACCAGCACACATCATAGGACCAGCCTCGTGGGAAGGAATGTTGTCCGGAATCGGGAAGACAAATTGTTGATGGACACGAGAGTGGGATGAGTATCCTCCTTGAGCCCAGATCTGGTTGCCCTAGCTATCCTTCATCGGCTTGCCGCTATCAACTCCGCCAATGTTGTGTGGTGCGCCATTTGTATCTGCCATGCATGTCAGCATCGTCCTTTCCATCTAAAAGCCAGACGCACTTACAGTACCAACCATGTGTGGGCAGTAGTTCTCATTGTTAGACTTGCACCGTGGGCACTTCATGCATGACTCAACCTGCGCACCAACACCAACGCGGTCTCCAGGCTTAATTCCCTTGACATTGGGACCAACACGCAGGGCCTTGCCAATGATCTCGTGGCCAACACAGATGGGTGTGACGGCGAGATCGCCCCAACCGCCGGGTGATGGGATGGACATCAGAGCCGCAGACACCGCAGCATTCGTTCTCGATGTCGACGTCGTCGTCTTCAAAGATCTTGGGGGTGAACTACAATAATCAGCAAATGCATGCCATTCTGGAAGCTTGAGGCACGCACCTTTTCCTTCTTATACTCACTCCACTTCTTGGAGTCGTTGACCATGAAGCCAGTGAATTGCTCTGGAGCATATACCATGCAGTCTGGATTTGTCTTGCGTCTTTGGAAGGAGAGGCTTCGCGTGCGTAGAGGTTAGCAGTACCGAAGAAATCTGGTGTGGCACTGTCGCGTTTGTGCGGTCTGCCATGATGGTGGGGTAGGTGTTCGTTCCGTAAGATGCCCTCGCGGTGGAGGTGAAATCTGTTTACTTCATGGGCTTTCTAGGAGGAAGGCCCGACGAGCGGCTGCTTGGCTGAGCAGGAACATGGTGAGGTCAGTGGTGCCTTCCTCCTGCCAATTGCAGGAAGGGAAGGACTCGAGATCACCTTAGCAGCGACATTTGCAGCGGCAATGGAACCCTAATGCCGACAAACTCAAGATCGAAAATCATCGAATTCTTGATCGAATTTGGATTTTTGACTTTTGCATTTGAGTTTGGCACAACATCAGATTAACCATCGCAGCCACGACGTTAAAATCTCGCTTAGTAAGGGGTCGAGCCGAGGCCAGCGCGAGGCAAGTGGGCCGACAACTTCATCGGAAACTTGCGTGGGGGAATGCGTGCGGGAACACCAGCGAGAAAGATAGGAAAGATAGGAAAGAATAGAAGTAAGAGAGGCCTGAAGCTAAGCGGCACGACATGATGTGAAGCGGGATACTCTCAGAAAGGAGAAAAGAAAGAGCAACTTGCAAGCGAGCCAATACCAAGTGATCTGAATCAGCTGTTCAGGACGAAAGGAGAAACTTTGGTATCTTCGCCAGAGTTACCCAAAGAATCCAAGCAGAAAAAGTACCCCGCATGGGAATTTTCCTACCCCACATTGCTTTTGGATTTCTCATCTCGAAGTATTGACGGAGGGTCATGCCACTGGGGAACTGACATTGACATGGTCGCCAAGTGTCATGGCTGCACGCCACGCGGAAAGAAGGAGAAAACAGCGGAAAGTAGTCCGCATCGCATGATCAAAAGGATATGATTGAAGGTGTACGTTGTACCATGCTTTGATGGCTGCGGAGTAATCCGTGTCGATACCATACCTGGATGGCTCAGGACGGGCTTGACTACTACGTACCACACCCGTGACTTACCATACCCGTGACTTTGAATCTTTCGCTCACTCACATGATCGGCCTCATCGTCGCCACCAACAACGGCCTCGCAACTCTCGTCGTCACCGACATTCCAAATCTGACTCTCCACCTGACTCTCCTCCTGTCGCACTTTTCCTCAAACACACCGTCGGCACGTCCGACTCAGCCTCTTGCGGCCGGAAACACATGCGTCCCTCATTCTTTCGTGTTTGTATTCACGTGGACCGTGAAAAGCACGGCCTTTTCCCTCGGTAATGCTCGGGGTCTCTGTCCGCAACAGGAATGCCGTCACCGCAGCCGAGTCACGCTGACCATCAGAACCCACAAGTCTGAATCGGGGGTGCACGACTCGTGTGCAGCCAGGCAGAATCCTTGTACGTTCTGCAGTCAAGATGAGGACGAGGGACGCGGAGAGAAAGGAACCAAAGACCTTCCGGGTCCGATAAAGTTTGTGCCGTCAGGAAAGGGCAACCAAAATGAATGAATTTGTTAGTGTAGCTGAAGGAAGCAGGTGGCTGGCTTTATTCCGTGGAAAAGGCATATTTTGTTTGTAATCTCTCCACGGATGGACCAGGACGGACGAACTCAAGACATTCCGCAGCATCGAGATCGCAGGGCTGTTGATGGTGAAGTATCCGATGTCTCATCTCGAGTACAGAGCTACATCTTCCCGTTTGAGAAAGCGGCTATGACGGCGTTTCTGTACAACGCCACGACTTTCGCATCTGCAGCTGCGAAATAATCCAGCTCATCTTACCTACCTCCCAGTATCTTTACTTCTGCCTGCTGCATCTGGCCGGAATCACTTCTTTTCATATCTCTCCCGTCCCGGATCCTCCCTTTATTTCCCCATCCTTCCCATCTCAGCTCCGTTACCCGCCGAACCTACGAACACGCCCTCGCATTCCTCTTCCTGCCTTTTCCGTCCGGGGCGCCTCCATCTGACGTCTCAACCAGCGAACTCGCAACATCGGCCGTTTTCTTATGCCGTGCTCTCCTCTGGACGATCGGTACGAATCCGCCCCCTGGGCCTGCCTCCATGAATGAGCGGCGCTCCACACGAGCTCTGGCTTTCTGATACCAAATTCTGGAGAAGCAAAGTGGGCTGCATCCCTGCTTGAGGCGTCAAATGGAGGGGTCTTTCGCCGTCGCGTGTGCGAGTTTGGAGCTGGAGCATTACAAATGCTAGACTCACGACCGCCGGACTTTTTGGGAATAGCTTGAATGATGTTGAAATAGTAAATCTACTACATCAAGCGTGAGGTCTAATTGGATAGCTCGAAGCCATTATCGCGGAGAAGAACTAATCATCTCATGTGGGGTCAACGTTCCTATTGTGGGATTCAAGCGTCAGATACAGCTTCATAAAAACTGAAATTCGAACCTGGTACACGGTATCTATTGTAGCTGCCGGTCCTAAGTAAACAAGTCTCCTATTCATGGGCCGCATCAATAGATCTCAAATCCATCAACGGCCCCAGATACCATTAATTTGTGCCCAACTTCCCATCTTAAACACTTATCCCCAGGCTCGGCTTAAAGGAGTAGGATATGCAGTACCGAGCCCGACTCTCCAGCGGGAGAGGTACGGTATTCATTTTCCAAACAGAAATCCATCCAAGGATATTCATGCATGGCACCCCTCCCTACTCACATGTTTCTTATGCCCGTCCAGTCCATGTCTCTCACATGCGCCTGCTGAGCAGCCACTGAAAACTCGAGTGGAATCAGAAAATTAAATTTCTCTCACTCAAAATGAATTTAGTTTGGATCCGAGAATTGAAGTCGGATCTGACTCCGCGTAATGTAAAACATCAGCTCGAGTGTCGGATGTCGGACATTACCCATCCTGAGTGCATCTATTTGAGTACTCGACCCCTCCATATCCACTGCTATGGAAGCTCCTCCGACCCGAGATCTTTCTTCAAGCTACTTTTATGCACAAGAAACTCTGCCACTCGTGAGCCTCGTCTCATCCCATCCACAAATACATAATCAGCTCAGCATCTTCTCCCGACCCACCTCCCCCATATCCGATTCTACAGTAAACTGCATCCATCCCGTTCGTCTCCGCTCTCGACCAGGATTTCCAAAGTTGCCCCTTCTCCACAACGACACTAGTACTAGCTGCAATTATTTCACGCTCACGGCTTTCTCCATCTTTTTCGTACAAAACGATTTTTCTCGATTCTACTTAAGCATGACCCTGTCCCCGCGCGCCCGATCTTGAGACTTCTGCTCTTTGAAGTTGAGGATTTATTTTTGATTCTCGACTATCAGAAGATCAACGGAATTTGGGCCCCATTAATTTGACGGTCTACAACTTCGCATCAACATCAACGGATTCAACACAAATCGAGTCCAATCATATGCCAGCAAATTCCACCTCGCTGCCATCATCGATTTTACGCCAACCACCATAAATATATATGCAATGTCTCACGAAATCTCCCTCTCTGAAGAGCCAGAGCGCTCACGCTCAAATTCCCATTCACCCGAATCCGAGTCCCACTCTCCCTCCCACAACAACTCCTCCCAAAACAACAAGAAAAGAAATCCCGGCACAGCAAACCTTGACGCAAACGGCAATGCTAAACCCATAAAACGACGAGCAGCTAAAGCCTGCGCAGCTTGCCGGGCGAGGAAGGTGAGATGCGATGTAATGCAACGGTACCATGTTACGGCGGAAGGGGAAGTCACGTGCAGTAATTGCACGATGGACGGGATTAAGTGTGTTATTGAGGAGAGTAAGAGGAGGAAGTGAGTTGTAACCCTCTCTCCTATTACATATCTTACTCCTAAAACTCCATTGCGCATCAAAACCGTGAGCGGGAAGAGTTGGAGAAAGAAAATCGAAGCTTATGGTATTGGTGATGTGGGCTTTGGTGGAGAAGTGGGGCCGCATACAAAATATTCGAGGAGTTTAGATTTTTGGATTTGATGCTAATGAATTTGATGAAATAGAAAGCATTTAAACGGCCAACCCACGATAGGAGCAGCGCCCTTGACGGTTGATGGCACTGGCACAAGCAACGGGAATACAAACGGCGTATCCCAGAACTGGGGAAATGGCGTTGTCAACCCGAACGATATCACGGATCCCGAGGCCAGGAGGTGGAGTGGTAGTACGGCTATGAGCAATGATCTGGCTGGGAATGAGTTTTCTAGCGGCCAGCAGCATGTGCCGCATCCAATCTGTAAGTCCCCTATCACCCTTCATCATATATACAGTTGAAATGGAGGGTAAAAGGAAAGGAGCTGACAATCGCTGGCACATAGATGCGAACGTGAGCCAGCAAGCCGTAACTAGCGCCCTCCAACGTAGGCAATCCCTCCTTGCCAACGTCTCCGACCCAACCTACCAACTCCTCCAATCCGCCTCGATGCACGGCGACAGAACTGCAACCCGCCTCGCGACCCCTCCAGCAAGCGTTCCCGTTCCCCATCTCAAGCACTCGCTCCCCGCATACCTCAAACCCCTACCAAACCGCATGACCTCCGTTGACATCGACTACCTCTTCGCGAAAGGCGCTCTCTCAGTCCCACCAACACCACTCCGCAACGCCCTTCTACAAGCATATCTCGAGTATGTGCATCCGTATATGCCATTGATACAAGTACATGAATTGTTAGGGATTATACAAGAAGGGACGGGGGAAAGTGGAAAAATAAGTCTGTTGCTGTTCCAGGCGATTATGTTTGCTGGGACGGCGTTTGTGGATTTTGAGCGTTTGGCGGCAGTGGGACATACAAGTAGGAAGGCGGCGAGGAAGGCCTTTTTTCAGAAGACGAGGGTGCGTAGCTTTCCCATTCTTCCACTCCTATTCTTGCTTTGTCCTTGAATTTGGAGGAAGAGGCTAATGTGGTATGAATCAATAGGTCCTCTACGACTTCGACTACGAAATCGACCGCGTCTCCCTCGTGCAATCCCTCCTGCTAATGACCTACTGGTACGAAACCCCCGACGACCAAAAAGACACCTGGCACTGGATGGGCGTCGCCATCTCCCTCGCCCACACCATCGGGCTCCACCGCAACCCCGCCAATTCCAACATGGAACCCCACCGCAAACGCCTCTGGAAACGCATCTGGTGGGCGTGCTTTATGCGTGATCGTCTGGTCGCTTTGGGCATGCGCCGTCCCACGCGAGTCAAGGATGAAGACTATGATGTGCCTATGTTGGAGGAAGAGGATTTCGAGATCGCTGCCCTGCCAGAGGAGATCGATATCATTCCCGCGAAATGTGGGTTGATTAGGGATGTTGAGGCGCAGAGGGAACTGGCCCAGATGTGCATTGCGAAGGCGAAGCTTTGTCTGTGCATCTCTCACGTCCTGAGCGCGCAGTACTCGGTCTTGGTCAAAGCGCAAGGGATGCAGGGTCAAGAAGGGAGTACGAGGAGCTCAGTGATGCTGTTCCCGAAAAAGCTGGACCAGACGGATGAGGTGAAGGCATGCGATGTTGAGCTGAGCGAGTGGATTGCTAGCTTACCTGAGTGTTGCGAGTACACGAACCGCATGGTCGCTTCACCTACCGGCCCTTCGCTCTTCGTGCAAAGGAGTCTACTCCATATGATATACTTCACCACTCTCTCCGCGCTCCACAGACCACAAGTTCTCCCTCCAGCACCAGCCTCCGATCCCGAGAGTCGAGAACTGCAAGACCTGTCCCGCAAAAAGGTCCGCGAAGCGTCACGAGAAATAACGCGTATATCACAAGACCTGCACGCCCTGAATCTCGAAAAATACCTCCCAACCACAGGCGTCACGGTCCTGCTCCCCGCAATTATCATCCATCTCCTCGATATCAAGAGTTGCAACGACGACGCGAGACGAGCTGCCATGGACGGCTTCTGCCAATGCATGTCTGTGCTCGAAAAACTGCGCGATAATTACGCGAGCGCGGATTTCGCGACGCAGTTTTTGGAAGCTGCTATACGAAAAGCTGAAATAGACGTGGTTATGAGTGGAGGACGTAACGCCACCAGCGCAGGAGCAATAGGTGATTTCCAAGCACAGCAGATTAGGAAATTACAGTTGATGAAGGAGAGGAAGGGACATACGCCGCCGAGGGAGAGTGAGAATGGGGGATTGAGGTTGGATTTGAGTGGGAGTGGGATGATGGATATTGGGATCCCCCTCCCAGGCGTTCCAGCTGTCCCAATGGACCTCGCGGGGAATCCAATCATTGGCACGCCGCATACGCCGCCGGATTCTGATGCTCATAGCACGTCTATTGACCTGCATTCGCCTCCAGCCCAGCACCATAACTCATCGTATGCCACACACTCGAATCTGAGTGGCTATCATAGCCTAAACGGCCACAACCACAACAATTCATTGGATATGATGAATGGCTTCGGCGAGGATGGGAATATCGACTTAAATGATTTCTTGACGTTCGATACTGGGAATGAGATGTGGAATGTGCCGTTGGAGGAGGGAGCGCATGGTGAGAGTGGTGGGTTTTTGGGGGATATGAATTGGGTTGATCAGGCGCCGGGGTGGTCGAGACTAAATAGTCCTGCTCCTGAGGTTGATCTTTTCAACAGTGGAAGTAGGAATGATGGAATGGAGGTTGAGGTGAATGCTTGAAGAAGAGGGTTTCTTCTTGGTAGAGGAAGATTGCTGGTTTGGCGTCTGGAAGGTCTGCCTTTCTTTCTCGGGTATCATGACTTTCTTTTTGTCTGTACCAACGCTCAATTCCTAGATCAAGTTCGGGTTTGGAGTTCAACATTTTTCTTTGGGGGCCAGTCATTAGAGTCTGGGATTGGACTCGGATGCCATCTTCTGTCTATACCCGCGCAAGCATTCGAGGTCTGTCGTTCAAATATTGCTCAAAGCAAAGAAAAGTTATTGATAATACAAAAAACATTGGAAAATGAGACTCGACTCGGTTTCCCTTTTGAATGTGGACTAATGCGGGGTAATCCACTGGGATGGCATTTCTGACGTCCGTCCGTGACGGCAGATGAGCCTTCGTTGAAAGCAAATTCTACCTCGTGACTGCTTTGAGAGGTAATAACAAGCCTTCTCTCCATTTAGCTTATGCCTTCTTGGCATTGTCACTCGGACCCCAATTTGGCTTCCCGCTTCCTGTCTCACCACATATATCTGACAATCACTTTGTGGTAGACCATGTGAATGTTACTCAGGCCGAATTTCGGTGTTGATATGGTCCTTGACCCTCCGAGCTGGGCAAATGTCTTCAGCGCCTATACTTTTAAGGGTCACAAGAACCGCAAGATCGAAATCAGTGGTATTATGGCCAGCAGAGCAGTCTATGAGACTAGCAATTCGGTTGTGTGAGTAGACGAATCTGCGCGAAAATCAGCGTAAAATCGACGATTATCCCAAGCTCGACAATCGGCAGAAGATCGACCATTCTGTTGGAAAATTAAGTGAGTCACTCTATACCATTATAGTATCTAACTTCAAGTCACCTGGCTCCGCAATATGATCGAGCTTAGCTTGCAATGCTGGTCCGTAATCGAGAATGAAGTTTTGGTCGTGGTTTGGCATATCGTTCGTCTTGATCTTTCGGTAGAGCAAGGAATGGAGAGAGAAAGGAGATCATGGCGATTGAGGCTTTTTCCCTAGAAGTGAGATAGTGTTGGTGATAAAGGTTTCGAGAGGGGATTGAATGTTACGAGGTAGGGAATGTGTATGTAGAGCTCTTGGGACTTGCCGTTGTTGAATGTGTGGCTGTGAGAGGGGACCGGGATGAAAGAATTAGTATGCTGGCATCAAGCAAGCACACTGGAAATTGGGAAGCCTCCCGCGTAGTTTCGAAGTCACCGTTACAGCGGAAGTCTGCCGTTAAAACTATCGATTCTCGGTATCGCGTCCCTTCACAGACACGTTTCGCATATCGTATCCACCAACGCCAGACCATAGTATGTCTCCCATAGGAGCTACCCATATGTGCAAAGCACCTCAAACGCCAGTAACATGACATCCCATCTCTCCGTTGCTCCAGTAACCATTCGTTCCACAGATATTCCCGTCCTTCGTCCGCTACTGTTTGCCTCGACCCCTCGCTCTCGGCACTTCGTCTTCCTTCTCAGCACGCTCCTTGTCGATGAACTCTTTCACAATCCCGTGTAATGCCTCGTTTCTTCGGCAGATGAGTAGGACGTCGTCGGAATTGATGCGTGTTCTGCCCGCATGGCTAGCGAACGAAGATAGGTCCGTGGACACGTTCTCTATCTGGCTCCAAACCATCTCGGTCAGAGCGCCGATGAATTGTGGTGTAGCGGAGGTGTTGAGGCGGAGGGTTTCTTCATCGACGATGCGGCCTATTGAGAACCAGAGGGTGGCTTTCAACTTCTATTTTCCCGTTAGACCTGGCGCAGGAAGGGGGAACTCTGACATTGAAGATTAGGATTGAGGATATTAGGATTGAGGAGACAGGGATGGAACGGAGGATAGAATTGGGAAAAGGCCGAGATTTACCTCTTGCAGAGCATCATCTGTCTGTGACATCTTGCTCAGCTCGACATGTATCGCATAGTATGTTGGTGATGGTGTTGTCGAATCCAAGAAAGGACGTTAGTTCGAGGAGACGCGTTGGCAGCAAAGTGGGAAGACGCGACTGCCGAACTTTCTCCGACCCAAGAATATTTTCTTCTGGGACAGAAGATTGAAATCGCGCATCATCGCCGCCCTCGCCGTCCCTTCCGAACACTTTTCCTGCCGTCGCATTTCCCTCTCCTTCTTGTATTTATATCTCATTTCTCGCCTTCAATTCTTCCTCTCCAACCCATTTCCTTCAAACCGCGCAGACCTCAATTCCTCAACCTCAATTCGAACACCTGTAACCTTGAACTCAATCTGCCCGTCCCGAGTCCCAATCTCCCCAAAACCACACACCTCGAACAATCCTCCCACGAACCCTCACGATGGACGAACTACTTCCATATCTTCAAATGATTCCCAATACAATCGTCGACTACACCCAAAACTTCATCCAAAATGCAATCCACATGTGGGACGGCATGGACCTCGTGCGCTGGCTCCGCCTTGTCGCCATCATCGGTGGCTACATTCTCATTCGCCCGTACTTCATAAAAATCGGAGAGAAAATCCAAGCCAAGCAACACGAGAAAGCATTCCATGGAACCGTGGGCAAAGATGGGAAATTGGTGGAGAAGGAGAAGAGGGCTAAGATACCGCCGAATGCATTGAGAGGGGCGGGTGGGAAGGAGGTTAAGTGGGAAGATGAGGAGAGTTCGGAAGATGAGGGGAAGGGGGATGGGAAGGGAAGAGATGTGAAATGGGGCAAGCAAGCGAAGAAGAAGCAGAGGAAGTTTGTGAAGGAGATAATGGAGAAGGAGGAGGAGAGGAGAAGGCTGGAAGAGGACGATGAGGATGATAAGGATATTAAGGATTTGTTGGTGGATTATGAGGAGGGTGTTGATGGGTGGTAGGGTGGCAGTCTGTATAATATGGGAGGTGGACGGTGGCTCGACATGCCTTGGGTTATTTGGACTCTACGTTGCCTCGGGTTTGCTGTATTGCGGAATTGGAGTTTTGTGGTATTGTCTGGGAAGGAAGGACTGCCTGAAGGGACTGCTTGGAGGATCTCTTCATGGTGAGTATTGTGCTTGGATGAACCGGACTTCACATGCAACTGTATTGTCTTCTATTTCGAGCAGACATTCATGGATTGGTCTACGGGTTTCCGCTTGCATACCCGCTCGAAGTCGAACATCAATACTCGCAGATATTAGGCAGGCAGACATACAGCTCCTCTCCTGGTACTACCACATGAATTAATCCTCTTCCCAACACATCTCATTCTCGTGCTTTTATCAAATAACTTCAACCCAGGTGGACTACGAAAAAGAAAACTCACCAAGCAAAGAGGCAGTGCAGGTCTCCAGGCACGTAAAGCTACCCATTCGCCAGGACTTGGAGGCAATATATTGCCGCGCAGCCTAGCAGTATGCAAGCTTACCCACCACATACTAATAATTGAAAATAATTGAGGATACTCTCCACCGCTCTTTCGGGGTCTCCCGTATGTGCATAGTGTCTGTGAATATGTTTCGCTGAATATCCCGATATTCGTTACTGTGGAGTCACGTATGAGGGGCAGAGGCGGCTTTCCGTTACGCCTCTCCCTCGTACTCCCGCCCACTAACGCTGCACCTCTCCATCACTCCTCACTCGCAGCGCAAGCCACCAATACAAGAGGCAGAGCGACGACCGCCAACGACTTACGATGTTTTTTACGATTTGACTTTTCGACACATTTGCATACGATTTCCCCTTGTCGGTTTGCTCGAGAGCAGCTTTTTGATGGACATCGACTGTGGGAGAGAGGTTTGCTGAGAGAGACCAAGGATCCACCATGGAGGAACCCAAGAGACAGACACGGGATATCAACGAGCTGTTGACCAACGGCTTCTTCACGACTGCTAAAGCGAAGACGCCCAGCAGGTGTGTATTGCTTCTTCTTAACAGATACATAACTAACGTATGTATAGTTCTACCCCTACCACGTCGAATGCGCCTTCGTTCCTAAAACCTGCTGCCAGCCACGAATATGAGTATAAAGATAGAAGCAGGAGTCGAGGACGAAAGAGAGGACCACCTCCGCCGAGACCGATAGTGGAGGATGAGCTGGTGTCTTTGAGGAGGGAGTCGAGGCCGAAGATACCAAGTTACGATCCCCCACTGCGGGGTATTGTTGAGCAGAATCCGATTATACTCGAGGCAGATGTTAGCAAGGCTGAGGCTGCGATATTACAGGAGATACCATGTCCAAAGGAGGCGGATGATGGACGACGGTCTACGAGAGAGAGGGATGATGTTTACGAGCGACGACATACTAAGGAGGACGATAATTCCGAGCGAAGATTCGTGTTGCTACCCAAGTCGGATACATATTCACCAAATCAGTCAGATGAAGATGTCAAGGTACGGCCGAGGGAGACTTCAAGATCCAAGGAGTCTGAGAGGAGAGAAGAGAGGAGAGACCCAGGGCTAGGTAGACCTCCTATTATTGAGAGACGGAGAAGCAGACAAGATCTGCCGTCCCTAGAAACCAAAGGAATCCCGCGAGAAATACCACCACAGTTCAGAAGGAGTGCCTCAGCTGTATCAGCTACATCGAAGGATTATGATGCTACGCCAAAGGCTTCTGGACTCCGAACACCAGGCCCGGAGTCACTGTTATCGCCACAGGTCTCTCGAACTGGAAAGGACTACTTCTCCCAATCTGCGCCTCGTAATGAGCGACACGACAGCTTTGGAGGCAGAGCTCCACCTGTGAATGAGAAACGAAATAGTGGCAGCTACTCTGGATCTCGACCTGGAACACCTACGGGAGAAAAGAGGAATAACGGATACCCCGAATCTGGCACACGATCAAGGAGGAATACAAACGAGAAATTGACACGACCTCAGCAGTTGTCAGGAGAGTTCGGTGGTAGATCAGACAGACATCAATCACCCAAATCCGACAGATATTCAAGTCGTCACTCGCCACGAGGTTCTGATCACTCTGGAGGGCGATATTACAGCAGCAGTGAGGATGATATTGCAGACAGCGATTCGGACAGGAATCAGAGAACCCGTACTCGTCATAAAGAAGCGCGAAACGATCGATCACCTGCTTTATCCAACCATTCTTCGTTCGATGTCAAGAAGAACCGCCTTTCTTCTCCTCTACCGTCACCAAAAGTATCTCCAAGTCAGATCCCCCGCGGCGACGACTTCGGACGAAGTGAGACTTTCCCTCGTGAAGGCCGTAGAGTTACTCCGCGGGAGATCTCACCCCATTCCACTTTGGACAAGGATGGACCCACGCCTCGAGCAGGCAAATTGAACCCATTTGATGTCTCGTTACCAACGTCAAGACAACCCAGTGCGGCTCCACTGCCGAAGCCAGCTCCTACTACAGCTCCATATCCGGAGTCACTTCCAATCCCAATACCCGCCAGAATCGATCTCCACTCACCTGGAGATACACGCCGACCACCATCTAAACCACAATTCGAGGAAAATAAACCCTCCAGTAGACTCCAAGGTACATCCTCCTGGCAACCACCACCATTCAATCCGCCCTCCTCCAACCTTGACAAACCAGTCGGTTCCTACCGCCGCTATTCCGAGGACATCGAGCGCGGCTCCGTCGCGCCTCTACCCTCCTGCCCCCGCACATCCTTCACCCGCAACCGCAACGACTGGCTCACGCTCCCCGGACTTCCCGCTTTTGACATGTGTCCCTCATGCTTCACATCCATCATCGCGCCTACTTCTTTCTCTTCCCTATTCATCCCTGCGCCGCGGCGCAGCCCCGAAACTAAAGTCCTATGTGATTTCGGTAGCTCGCCTTGGTACCGTATCGCTTGGCTCTTAACCCTCAAAGAGCGACGCAAGGACTTAAATCTGTTTTACGGTCTCGCAGACGTAGCCTCAAAAGTTGACGCCTGTGCCGGTAAGAAAGACGTCAAGAGACAATGGCATTCAATCATCGACCCCAAAACCGGCTCCCACATCCGCGGTTTCGACGTCTGCTCCTCCTGCGTCCGATCCATCGAAACACTTCTCCCTGCTCTCCGCGGCTTATTCATTCGAATCGATAACCATGGCCAATCTCATCCTGAAAGAATCTGCGATTTGAATTTCGATTCCAAGAGGTTTGTACAGTATTTTGATGCGTTGGAGACGACGGCCGATAGAGCGGAGCTTGATGCCGTGACGCCGGATACGAGGACGTTGGCGAGTTTGGTGAGGAGGATGAGTGCTATGCCGGAGTGTTTGCATGATAGGGATTTGACGGATAGGAAGTGGCATGTTATTACGCAGTTACCGGAGTTTACGGTATGTGAGGAGTGCTTCGATGAAGTGGTGTTGCCGGAGTTGGAGGATAGGAAGCCGATTGCGCAGATGTTTAACCCTGTTACTCAGCGCAGGGATAAAGCGAGCTGCCAATTGTACAGCAAGCGCATGAGAGGAGTCTTTCGGCTCGCTGTGGACGCAGACGACTACAAAATGCTTGCTAGCCGGGCACGCGAACGCAAAACCATCGAGTCTGCGAACAAGTCCAACTTGAGGGAGCTCAAGGCTAGACTGGCGAGAGCAGAAAGTGAGGCGAGGCTCATGGAAGGCCTAGGGAGAGGACTAGAGCACAAGATTGCGATGGAGGGGATAGAGAAGGAGATTAGTAGGGTGAAGAATGAGTGGGAGAGGTGGGAGTGAGGGGAGGTCGGGTGGGTGTGTGT
>AYLM01002715.1:0-12435 GCA_001625345.1 Cairneyella variabilis | reverse complement strand
AAACCCTGTATAGCTGAGTCCCTATAGGGGCCTCAGGCCCCTAATATTCCCAACACCGTGTATGGGCAAATCCAAGCCAAGTGCCGTGACGATCAAGATACCTCGGATTGAGAGGGTAGAGGGCAGACCATTCGATCACCTATGCTGTTTTTATGAGCAATAGCTTGGTAACGTCATTTATTTTCTCACAATCCCCCCCGGTGGTTGAGTTATCAATTCCATGCCAACCTAATTCCGTCTCGCAAAGAATTAGCTTAATTTGACAATATACTCCTATCGACCTTGTGTCTCGTATAAGAGAATTAGATTTCGCCTTGCTTCAAGCAGATCCAGGTGATTTTTCAGGCCGTCCATCAGTTGCTGCTTCTAAAATATGGAGGTACATCTCTTCGGCTTTTTCCGGCATACCTGTCTCCTGGTAATAGCTAGCCATACTATTTGACGCGCGTATTGTATCAGGATGGTGATTCCCTAGTAAGTCTCGACTTTCGGACACTGTATTCTCCAGGTACTTATGGGCGGTTTCTAGTGATCTCATCTTCAGGTGTAGTACCCCTAGACTGTGCATGACCCTTAACTGGTCACGACTTCTAGTCTTCGATATTGTCGAGTATGATTGGAAAGCCCTTTCGTAAAGGACTTTGGCGTCATCGAAATCTCCTCTTTTCACGTAAAGACTCGCAAGGCCTTCGACCGTCCATAAGGTAAATGGACTTTGTTCACCCAATGCTTTCTCTCTTCCACTTAATGCACGCTTAAAGTATGTTTCAGCCTCGTCCAGTCTTCCGAGAGACTGAAGCAGATCCGCAATACTGTTTACCGTCCATAATGTATCAGGATGGTGCGTTCCAAACAATTTTTCCCTGCCGCTTAGAGATCTCTGATACATTTCCCATGCCTGCGAATGGTTTTTTGTGTCCAGATAGAGCCTTGCCATGCTGTCTACGACCATCAGTGTGTCTCGATGATAAGGCCCGAGCAATTTCTCCATCCCAGTTAATGACCTCTCGAAGAGCATTTCTGCCTCAACGAACTTTGCTTTTTGCCTGAGAAGTCCAGCCAAATTTTTCATCGTCCAGAGCGTCTCAGCATTTGCCAACCCCAGGATCTCCTCTTTCCCATGTAGTGACAACCTACAGAGTTCTTCCGCCTCATCCAGTCGGCCCTCATCTTTGTATAGCACAGATAGGTGATTCATGGTTCGAAGGGTATTAATATGTTTCGGACCCAGAAGTTTCTTTCTGCTCTCCAGAACCCTCAAATACAAGTCGCCGGCATCTCTTCTAAAGCCTCGTTCTCTTTTAACGCCTGCCAGGTTGTTCATTACTTGGAGTGTCGGCTCTGAGTCACCACCGAGAAGTGAACTATAACCACTCTTCGCCACAACATAGAGCTCTTCAGCTTCAAGCAATCGCCCCTGATGCCAGAACATCCGAGCAATGCGATTCAATGCCAATATTACCACGCGGCTACTCTCTTTCCCGGGTTCCCTAAGTAGTTCCATAACGTAGCGGTAGATGCTCTCAATATGGCGAATGAACTTTCGTTGAATTATAGACGCGTCTGCGTCAACAATTGGGATGGCTCGAGCAAGTAGAATAATAGCTTGTTCTAAGAATGACTTTCGCAGTTCTGAATTGGAGCTGAGACGTTCTCTAGACATCAAGTGGATAAGAGGGTGAATTCGATAGCTCCGCTCATCCCCCTTTCGCCGGAGAAAGGAGAGTGATAAAAGCTCCGCGATAAGTGCATCAAATTCGGAGTTGTCCCATTCACAAGTTCTGGTCCCAGTTGTTCCGTTTTCCCTTTCATCCAATAACCACTGCGGGAAGTGATCATTACCAACCCATTCATCTTCAATGCTTTCGTGAGAACCAGGGGTTTGACCCGCCCATGCTCGCTCAAAAAGCTCCTCCGGAATATCTTCATTGTCCAAGAACTACATGTCATGAATATTATTAGCAATAGCCTTCACTGAGAAAACTGATTTGACCTACCGCAAAGCTATACAATAGTTGCACCGCATTTGGACAAAATTCTTCGATATAATTGAGTGAGATCTCCAAGGTGGTAAGAACGTTGTGTTTATACCGACGAAGTGACGAAGGGATATCATAGCTCAGGACCTTTTGCTGGGATCGATTGTATTGTTGAAGAAATGCCTTGAAACTGATTTGCCGTGCCATGATGAAAGCACCAGCCTGGTCAATGGCAAGCGCTAGGCTGCCTAATTTTTGCACGATTAAACTGACATCCAATTGATCTTCAGGAACAGCTTCCTTCCCAGAACGTCTGAAAAGAAGGGCTACTGCGTCATCCTTCGTCATATCGCCGACCTCTATGCCAGAACCTAAGCCCCGGCTAAGTGGGTTCCGGCTGGTGATGATAACATGTCCTCGTTCTCCTGGTGGTATGAAATGTGCTAAACTGGGGGAGTCGAAGGCCAGATTGTCAGCATTATCTAGGACGATAAGCCAATTTTGTCCGAGTAATTCGAGCCACCTCTTGACAGCTTGAAGCTCAGCCTCTCTCTGGGACAGAGAATTTGAATCTAATTGCAGTGATTCTTTGAGCTTTATTTTCTTCGCAAGCCCTGAAAAAGCTCGGTACAAGTTTTGTCCACTCGTAGCCTCCGCCCAAAAGACTACGTCATAGCTAAGAGTGGAGAAATTATAGTAAGTTTAAGAGCCAAGCATAATTAGTGCTGAGAATGATCAACTGGTGGATACTTGCCTCGACCTGTAAAAATATGCGTATTGTAGAGCAATCTCTGTTTTACCAGCTCCACCCATCCCATAAAGTGCAACTACTCGTTCGTGTTGCAACCTCTCTGTGAGTTTTCTATGCAGCTCTTCCAAAATTGACGTCCTACCAACAAATAGGTGATTTCGTCTCAAAGGAACCTCGAAAAAAGATGTGGTTGGTAACGCATGCGAATCTACTATTACATCAGCGCAATATCTTGTTGAAAACAAGTGACAGATTTTTGATGCATGCTAGCAAATCTTACCTTCAGCAGAAGCTGATTCGGGTGTGATTTGGGGAGGCATCGGGTTGGAAATAGGGGCTGTTGTATACATTAATAAATGAGGGTAACACGGGCTTTCATAGGCAAATACAGCGGCCAGGCCATGCTTTCGCAGCAATAACTGCCTCTTGAATTCTTGGCCAAACCAATTCATATTGCTTATCATCTGCGCCTGAAAATCGGCAGAGGCTTCTATGGTCTGTAGATAGTGGGATCCATCGTTCTCCAATATTGAGCCTAGCAGATTGATCTGGCACAACCTATTGAAATTAGCAAATGTGATTTTATTGGGGCTTATAGGTGATTAATAACTAACTAAGATATTCTTAAACCAAACTCTGGTTTTAAGAGTCTCTGTAAAAGTAATGATCTCTAAAGGCTTGTCTTGTTCCTGCAGATGCCTTTGCAAGTGACCGAATGTAATAGATAGTTCTTGGAGTAATTCAGAATGTTCTCTCAGTTGGGATAGATTTTTCTTGGCGATATTTAGAAATAAGCTAGCAAAATTCGCACACACACTCCCTAAGCTTGCTAGATTAGAACCGGCGTGGGGAGTTCCCATGAAGATGCAAGCGTATGTGCTGTTTAGGATTGAAGAATAGTCTTTTTGCTGAGAAGCCAAGATAAGAGACTAAAAGAATTTCCGTGTGAGAAGATAATACAGTTATTTTATTTTAATTTAAAGAAAAACTTACTCGTTTAACAACTATGCCTCCTAAGCTATGGCATATGAAGATTATTGGCCGGTCCTGAATTAACAGCGGAATTTATCAGCGCGTACTAGATACTGGGTACTACCTTTCAATATATATTAAAAGCCTACCCTTTCTTCCCTTTTGTTCATCAATCGTTCCAGCAGGTCAATCGAATTTTCCAATACGCCTTTAATGCACAAAGAACCAATTATCTCGGCATCGTAGCCGAATGTCATGATCCGCGTGTCAGGTATCTTGCTAGGAAGAAAGTCTCTCAGCCATAACCTGCCATTACTGTGAGTCCACGTTGAAAAGGGATTTCCTTTCAGTCCGTGAACTGCGACAATGCTATTCCATAAGAAGTTAGTGTTAGGAATGCCAACATTCCAGAATGTTCACTGATTCTTTGCCATCACTGAAAACTTACTCTGCTGTTATACGACCGGCTACTGGTATGTACAAATCTATTAAGCCTCGCTCATATGGTATGTTCGTGGCGCGTGAGTCTACTTTTTGCGTATAATTAAGTATAGATTTGCGGCTAGTTTGGACATTCATACTATCAAAATAATAGTTAACTTACCAGTTTCCAATATCGTCTCGGATCTGTTGCTGTCCTCGCGCCGTCTGCTGAACCAAGATCCATTGCTATTAGACATAATGGGTCACGGAAAATACACTAGCAAAAGCAAGGGTATGTAATTTGAGTATTCAGATTTTGCCACCGCTACAATTAATATGATCAAGGCCTTCAAGATAGCTGATAAAAGATGTCTCTCCGAGATTTTGTTGCCGATATGGTTAAGGATCTTTCCAAAACTAGAAATGGTGATGTGGCACAATTTCCATATATCTTCTATGAGTTTCCATCATATCTACCTCTCGTTGATTGGCGGCGAAACTGCCCCGCACTTCCAAATACTACCCGCTTGTAGGTTCGCTTACAGAGGCCCTCTTCCGACGTCCCCCATGACCACCCTCATTCCCTTGCGCGATAATGAGAGCCTCACTATCTTTCATTGTGCTTTCACTTCTTGCTATCAAATCCAGAACTTTATAATAGTTGCAAAGACACAGAATTTCAACAGTAGAGGCCCAATCTAAGGGGAATTATTATATATCGAAGCTCGGGCGACCATTCTTCGTAACAAGTCTTATTCGTCTGAGCAATTTATGTCTGCCTTGGAGGATGAACTCAAAATGTATCCCTTGGTAGGTGAAAAAGAACTTGACGAATATAATGTACAAGCAAATTTGGCATTTATCAAAAGGCTGGGTCTGTAAAAACTGAGTAGCCATTCGTTGTCACCTTTCCTGTGGACGAGACGAAAGGCGAAAGGCGATCGAACATACAGTGCAGCACTCATTCAGTCTCTACTCATGACATTAGACGCTCGAATGTATCTTTGTCGTTGGACACAACCGGCTTCGAGGTAATCAGACACGTTAGTCAACAGCGTTACGAAACATTCGAAGACGATGAGAAGATCCGAAGCTGCTATTATAACGAGATCGAGTAGCAGCTCAAAGCTCGGCTCAAAGCATCGTGAATCGTCATTTTCGACCATACGGTTAGTATATTTCCAGATCTATTATCACTTTACAGAGAAACTCGCGTACTAAGCCGTGATGTGCAACAAGGTACGCCGGCGAATATGTAATTTCAATAATCAGTCAATAGAATGCCCAATTTCAACACCTCAGGCTCATACAGAGGCCCACTGTGGTCAGAATCCAGTGTGGATGAACAAAGATCATTCCATTCAGCTAATAATATTTTGAGACCATAGTGCCCAAGGTGCCATTCGACGCTTGAAATATCATCTGCCAAGTGAAGCGAAAGAAATAGTCAAGAATCAGCAGCACTGGCAGATAATTTCGTAAGTCTTCCGACATCTTAAGTATTACTTCCGAAATATCTTTTAAATTCGTTTCAATAATTAAGAGTTCTAACCTCAGTTTTCTGGGAATTGGCGATCCCTCTTCGGACCACTCTCAGACTTTCCTCTTGCAGTTTGCGACTACCGGACGGTTCATGCTGCCAATGATCTCACGTCTGTTGATATCGTTTACCCACATTATCTTGGAGAAGCTGCAAATATATTCTTTAATCCAAGTCATAAATGGCACTTCTTAAGAGACCAAAGCGAACAAGAAGTAATCTTGATGAAAGGATACGATTCAATTGCGGATGGCAGGGCCACTTATAAGCCTTGAAAGCTTTTATAGGGTAATTTATTCATTTTCTAACGAGTTTAAATTAGTTGCTCCCCATGTGTCTTTCCAGGACTCAAATACCCCTACAAGCACACGTTTTAGAGACGCATAGAAGTTCGAGCTTTCGTTTTTTATGAGGGGGACTGTTAGTAACTTGCTGTCTGGGGCATCAATTATCGTTCTGAGACGCCTGGCAGATGGTACTGCTATGCATATAATTGGTTCTGTACATCTAATTCACCGACTCTTCATAATATCCGGCAATAGTCCTGGATACTGGTGTCTCGTCAACTGGGGCCATGGTTTTCATATGGCTTGCGAGGATCTGGATCCCAGACTATCCAGGGCTTCAACATCTTCTCTTCATGAGTAGGCTCGTCTTTGGAGGCCAAAATGCTCGCCAAGGTTGAACTCTCAAGTCACCATTATCTACTGACCCTTCGTCAAAGAAGAATCGCGTCCCTAAACGACAGGTAGTCATAGTATTGGAGTGGTATCTTATAAAGCCTTATCTGATTAGAAAATAATTTGAGTTGCGAGTGATATGGTAGGCTACAATTTGAGTTGGAAACAACCGAGACAGTAAGAAGGAGAAAGTTGTAGCGGTAGCCTACGAAGTTATCGATGCCTGAGATGCTATATATCTTGCGCCAGAGGTTTTATTATCCCTCCCTTGAAAACTTGTTTGTTCGATCTTTGATCACACCACTCAAGATCTCGTAGAGATTCCTAAGGAGGTTATACCGGAAGATTCTCTGTCTTTTGAATCGTCGCGAGTCTCTCTGGAGGTTGTATGGGAGTGGCGTTATCGGTCTCTCTATTTAACAAATATCCCGGGGGAAGGGGGGGAGTACGTTATAGTTCAGATTGATTTGGTGGCGAGTTTAGCACTAGCGGCCGGAGCAGGATTCTGCCGGGTTCGCTGTATATTTAGACACATGTAAGGTTAAAGGCGGTGAAAGAACTTATGCTGCTGATAAATCACGCAACCACAACTTCCCAGAATTGCCAGTAATTGAATTTGGACAGACCTTGACACAGGAGGTCGAAGCCTTTCATTGTGGCCACCCTTGGCTCATTGATCAAAGATATCCGAAAGTAATGGCGTAGCCTCGCGTAAGGTTACAGCCTAGTTTGGACCTGAGGAAAGAGTTGACTTCTTCTCTTCTCGTTTCCAACCATCTCCAAATACAGTTGCCTCTGTCGCTCATCCCCTCCTTGGCCTTACCATGTAAAGATGTCCCCAATTACGACCTCGAGGATTCCCAACTGCAAATAGTGCGTGGTCAAGGGCTAAGTTCGGTAAGTCGGAGGCTCGGTCATTGTTCGGTGAAGCTCATCATGACGGGGATCAAAAATCGCCTTTGCGGCCAGCCTCCTTAAGGGTAATAGGGGAGCCGGAACTGATTCCATGCTTGACGTCATCGCTATCTTGATATGTTGACTTAGAGGTGGCTGTTTTGAGGGCAGAAAGCGTTAACAAAATCCGAAAATAGACGACAGGGAATGTATATCCAATTTTGAGGGAAGGGCTAGAAATGGATCTTGTCTAAGACTCCGACCAACTCAGCAGCTTGCTCAGGACTCAGGGATTAGTTCAGGGCTTAGCTCAGTTTAGAGCAGCGATTGCTCAGATCCAAAAACAGAAATGGACTTTGATAAGGTCACTTTCCGTGGCAGACTTTAGCGGCAGACGTTAAGGAGAATGGAATGATGAGGCTGTGCCACTTATTGTTAGAAGGCGCTACAGATTTAGTTAGCGAGGGTCCTTAAGACCAGCCATAGCTAGATCAATAAAACATCATCCCTTCTCTGCACAAACCTATCCTACTTCTTTAGTGCTAACCTTCGCGGAACTTTTTATATGTAAAGAAGCTGCACCCAGCTATAGGTTCAAGGTAATTAAGAGAGTCACAGAATAGGTGGTAAGCTATAACTGAGTCAAGAGTTGTATTACGCGACTAAACGCTACCGATCTTAGGTGCGGCAGCAGAGGCTATTATAGTGAGGAGGTAAGTGAGGATTATCCTTAGATTTAGAACCCCGCTAGGCCTCCGCTAGAGTGATAGTATAACCCACTTCTGACCTACTCTAACGTAGGTTACGTACATAAGGCCTAATGAGGTTATGTAAGGGTTCTGACACGTGACCCTAGAGAAAAGTCACGTGCTGGGCCGAATGAGCTATAAGTACGGTGATAAGGGATATCCACCATCGGTGGATATTGTGGTCTTTTTGGCCCAGTTAGTGACTGTGCGACCCTTATCCTACTCATTACAGGTTATAACTGTTAGAACTCTTATAGTAACCTTTTTAAGATAAGTTAAGATAAGCAGTTAGATATAATTAAATTAGACTAAAGGCAGGCAGCTCGCCATTGCGTTCCCTAATTTATCGATTTCCCCTTACATTGAAAATGTCTCAAAACGCTAAGTTTACTACTAGCTACCGCCTTCCCCTTAAGGATGCTTTCCGAAGTGATGCTACCGCATAAAGCGGGGGTAAGGGGTGTCAGACATGCATGAAATGTGGGGAGAGGGATGAATTCGATAGCAGATTTCTAGATCCAGTAATGCGCCTCCGGATGGTTGACCCGACGCTTGCCTCGGTTTAGGGAGGGCGCCAGCAGCTAAGCCAAGAACCCATTACGGAGGCACACGGCTTTGAAAATTCCCCATCCACTGAATTCGCTAAAGCCTGATATTTGGTCGTGCGACGACACGAATATTCCCTACGCAAGACAATCTATAATATAAAAGGCAACATCAGAAGATAGAGCTGCTAAAATTCTATCTCATGCTAGAAAAATGAATAAATTTATGGCATTCTTAGTGCATTAATGATTCGAACAGAATTGGGTCTTGCTTGAGGTTTTGGTGTTCTAAGGCCTCGCTTAAAATAGGGAATTTTCAAGGCCTACCGGCCGCTCGCCTTTGTATTACACAAGCAAGGCGAACTGCTTTTACGATAACGATCGCGAGGCGGTTCTAGAAACCTTTTCTTGGCCAAAATAGCGCCTAGCAGAGCTTTGCTGGACGGATTTTGCTAAAATTTACAATGACAAGTTGCTTAAACACCTCATCTGTCTCCTTGCCAGCAGTCACTTGAATCTCTGGTCTAATTGGAAAGATGGATGGTCCGGGGTCAGATTGTGGTACATTGAGCATACTACTGAGCGTATTGAGTGCTTGAAATAGTCCTGTATTCGTAACGCACTTACTCTTCGCTATTCTTACTATCCTCCTTAAAGAATATGACGGAAGGTATCTTAAACGAGATCTGCACCACTATTGCAAGTAATCAACAACACAGGAGAGGCCCCAACCTAAGCGTGATTCATAATTGAACATATATCTGCATACGCCTACACTGCGTTTAGTCAGTGCCCTGCACAATGGTGCTCTTGAGCGAATTCGCTACTATTTAATCCCACCAATCATGTGCTAGCGCCTCCAAACCACAATACTACCTCTGTATATATCCTCAGACCACCGCTCTTTGACTCCTTAGACTAGATATTATATGCTTTTCCCTCATACACGCCTATACAGGCCATGACAAAAGGCATATCCACTCAACGAATAGGTCGAACTGTTCGCAGTTTTGAACACGAAGGACCACGACGAAGATACGAGTTCATGGTATATTAAGTAAGAGAGCGCTTAGGCTGACGATGTATTGCACCTGGCGTTTATCCGTGACTTTTAAAGCGACTACGACTCATATTTTGATTAGAGGGCCTGTTAATAAGTTCCAGACATTGCTATACATGTTCCAAAGACGCACTCTCCGTCACTGTCACTTCGAAACTCTTCTGTACTACATATTCTTGCTTTGCATTGTGGATTTCAGGGGGTTGGTTCAGATGTTCGTCACTGCCGTTGCCGTATCCTCCGGCGGAGGTGTGAACGGTGGTCAAAGTGATGCCCATGTTATTAGGTCGAAACTTCAGCGCCCCACTCGCACCTTGTTCTATGAAGTTACGATTGAATGGGTTGCTTGATCGTAAACGATCCGACTGCCGTTCGCTTGAGTTGCGTATAACACGTAAGAGTGGTCGAAGCGTGGCGAGGCAGCTGGCGACAATGCCAAGGCCGACTTCAATGTCGGTCCAGAGTGCGATATCGGTGGTAGCCCCTAAGATCCATCGCCCATGGTCAGTATGTGGCGAATTAAAAGATCTTGGATAGTGAGGGGCAACGTACAGAGCCAGTCCGGGTCCGCGAACGTATGGAGATAGGGCATTCGAATAATAGTAGCGGAGCTGGCACTAGAAGCGGCGATTAGATTCAGTACGTCAATGCCGAAAACAATGCAATGCGGAGTCGGGAGCACTCACATGCAAGCGATGCCGAGAATGCCTACCACCATGGACTTCGTACGCTTGTCCATCTGCAAGTTCCAGACCAGAAAGATAGGTAGAATACCGACGGTGAAATCGCACAGGGCCGCAAAGGCGCTCCAGAGCCAGCTCATACCGATGATGATGCTCCAGTCGATACAATGGCCGGGTTGACTTTTGTCCCAGAAATATTGGATCGGGCGGCACTGTAGCAGCAACACAAGCGTGAAGACCACGCTGGCGGCTGCGGTCACCGCCATTACTGAGTAGAGAATCCATATATGAACTCGGCGAACGGTGATCCGCAAAAGGAAGATGCAAATAGAGGCCTTGGCGGTTACCGAGGCGAAGGCATAAGAAATTTCACAGATCCACCAGAGCTATCCTCGATATTTTAGTACATGACAGACAAAATAACCGGCCGGTTGTATGTATCGTACTCTTTTAGCAATGACAATATGCTCTTCTGTGAGATTCGCCTCATGTTGTCCTGTTCCATATACGCCCGCCGTAACCATACAAGCAGACAACACTGTATAAAAAATCTGCAATGCCAGTCCGTTAGATAGGTCAGGGAGGGAATTCCAGAGATAAAATGCTCACCAGTGCCAAAACAATAAGCCCATCATCCCATCCAAAAAATTTGACAATCTTGAACCGAACATAACATCGGAGGCTGACTGAGATCCAGGCGAGGACCCCAAAGGTGCCTGCTACGGCTCGAACCGTAAGGCTGCGGTTACCAGGTATAGGTACAAAGACCGCCATTTAAATTTAGAGAACGATTCGCCATGCCTGGCAAAATGGCCTTCTTTTATCATCGAAGGAGCTTCGGGAGCATGTGCACTTGTTCCGACTGCTAGTCCTATTTTGGCAGGTCGTGTCAACAGTGGAGTCGAGCGTTGGGATCCCTGAAATACGTTTTAAGGACAGGCTCCGGGTCCACATTATTAGTGCATTTACTCCCCCATTTGCTCAGAATGAAGTGGGAGTGGTTCTTGTAGAGGAGGGGTGGCGTTTCATTCATGTAGCTACTGCAGGTCCTGAGGACCCTCGCTGACTAATTCCTCTAGCGCCTTCCGCCACTTAGTAACTCTAGGATATTGGACAATTGGAGTGAGTCAGTCTGGTCTTGACTAGACCTACAACGTTGTAAGCGTCCTTGTATCGGAGTTTTTTAAATGGTGAAACTGGGGATACGGCTCTAGCGCAACGCTTGGACCTCTATCGTCATGGCTACCCGGCGAACATTCTACGGAGGTATCTCCGTGCAGCGGATAAGTTTTGTCACGCTACATAGCAGGTGTTAAGCGATGCCCGAGTACCGATCAGGTTAAAATTTGGTGGTGAATTCCCCCGGCAAATTTAGCGGTGATAGAACTTAACCTCTGTACCTCCGTACTTAGATAAATAAACGCACCCCGGATGGTTACTACTTCCCTCGTCTGACAGCGGACACTTTAGGGTTGATTCGGACAGTTTGACTCGTTTAATGCTCAAGACCGTTCCTGCAAAGGTGTTCCAAACAGACCAGAATCCACATACCAATGGATTTTCTTCATAACCTTCATACCCCAGACCAACGAAACGCACCAAAATATCGATAACCTTGAGCGGGAGAATGAAGAGCTCTCTCTGCCCTAGGACGACGAAATTCTAGACTGGTTGACAACTGTCTACCGAAATTCACGCGGCTTCGAACTAGGGACATTTGACCCGCCGCTCTTAGCTCTCACGATGAAAGAGCAGTCGAAGAAGTGGAACAACATAGCTCTCGAATATATCAGCGCTATTGTGACAATCGGCTACGGCTTCATGACCAACCGGCTCCAATATACCTGCCCAGACGTACGCGTCAGCTCTAGGCTCGCCTCCATGCTTATGGATGCTTAACTCATATCTGCTTGGCTTCCCGCCAGTTCAGCATCATTCGGCAACTCAAAGTACTAATCTTCTCCCTCTTCTACATTGTACTCGTAATACTCCTCGTCGACCCTACCCTCATCTTCTCCGGCTCCTTAAACCTCGCATCCTACCCCGCATCTATATATAACATTATCCTCTACTAAATCTTTAGTCGTCTATCGCCCCTTCTTATTCTCATTCATCGGCACCTCGCAAACTGCCTATTTGTAAGGGTTCTGCTAATCATG
>AYLM01002707.1:0-44608 GCA_001625345.1 Cairneyella variabilis | reverse complement strand
GGGGAAGGGAGGGGTATCTATGATACGTGTGGATTTGAATTCTTTTACTATTTTCTGCTTGCGATATTTCACTGAAAATGTCAAATTGTTCACTGCTTTGCTAAACAGGACTAGTCCCTGTCCTTATAATATCTACTAACAATTCACCGAGCCCTTCTAATCTTAACCCCATCACTCATTTACTGCAGGTCCGCAACGTCTGGTCTTGCTACATCTTCTCATGGTAATAATTCTTCAGCGCTTTGTACACTATCGCTGCCACATACACGGCTCACTTCTCTAGTTTGGAATTGTACCCATCTGATATACCATCCTATAATTCTACGACAGATCCTCATTAGACGACACTTCCTGCCTGAACGACCGTTGAGAGGAAAGGCCTAGATGAAGGAGAAACCCACACTATATTCACCATACACTACCCCTAGAAGTGTCGGGGTATGAGCTTGCAGACCGTCGATGGTGGTGAGGGCTGCCTTTAAGTGTAGGAGACACTACCTAGATAAGCGTAATTGCTGACATCAAGCAGTCCCAGATCATTAAAGAGTCAATGGAGACTAGGGCGGGATTTGGAGGTACTGTGGAGACGGATAATCCTATTCTAGGTAATAATAATAGAGTGAGGTGAAGGTATGATAACCACCAGTGCTAAGTCGAAGCTTGTTTTGGAATCGACCGCATCTGCTAACTGAACGAGAGTTCCCGCCTCGACGAACGTTTAGAGGGAGCCGGACGAAGAGGGAAAGCATGGCCATACCCGACGCATGGGTTTTATGGAAGTTCGTGAGCACAAACTCACGCTACTGTTGCCGTCTTATGTGCTACTCTAGATCCAGCTGTGCTACCAGGACATTGGTCAACTCCGTTGATATCAATCGGTCCCTAGCAATTAAGGACTTAGATGTGCAGATATTTATAGACCCTGAAGACGCTAGGGAAAAGTATAATCTGATCCCATCAGAGTGAAAGAAGAGAGAAGCGAAGATGAAGCTGTATAACAGACTATTGTCTGGTTAAGTACAAGTGGCGAGATATCGATGGCAGCAAGATATCTTTGAAATCAAAATATCTTATGGTACCAGGTTTTCCAAGAGAGGCATAAAAATGGAATCAGTCACGATGGCCATGACATTGAATAGGCTTAAACAGTAAATGGAAGAGCAGAAACGCTGATACCGTTGCAAAGCCATGGATTTCTCCTGGTATGCCTTTATACGCTCATTTTCAACTCGCACAAAAAGCACAATATACACCCATACCCATCACCAACGCCGAGAATGCCACCATATTGCTTCCTATTCCTATACATCCAAATGCTCAACACCCCCAACGCCATAAACCGCGCTCTCTGAACTCAAAATGCCCAACTCGTCCACCCCCTCTTCGGCGGTAGCAGTGGTATCTTCCCTCCTGGAAACTTGCCCGTCCGCCTAAACTCCAAGTACGCATGCTCCGTCTCCGCATCGTAATCCTCATCCGGACACTGTGTGCCTGGTATCGGCCCTGGTGCTCCATCGGGGAACCATATCCTCTCCCACTTGCCTTTACGGTTCATAAAACCAGGCTTGTCGTCGCGGTAAACGACTCGCTTGCCTTTGAACATGGTCAACCTGCCACTTGCGTCTTTGGTGGCATATGTCTCAATTTTGGGTTGTTCGTTGACTATAGTTGTTGTTCCATTCACGTGTGAGGCATTGAGTGCATCGTTCAGTGACAAATTTTGGAATGAGGTGGGCGGTTCCGCAGTTGCAGAGCCAGGCCCGAAAGGATTTGCAGTAGCAGGTGTTGATGGTTGTCTAAACGGGTTCGGCTGGGAGGCTGGTGTCTGTTGCGGTTGAGGTGCAAAAGGAGTTTGGTTTGCTGGTTGAGATGGCATGCCAAATGGGTTGCTTGCCGCAGCAGATGTTCCGAATGGCGTCGTAGATTTGTTGTTGAAGGGGCTCGGCTGTGAGGGGGTATTCTGAACGAACGGACTTGGAGTTGGAGCTGCAGGCTGCCCGAAAGGACTCGACTGAGCTGGCTGTGAGCCACCAAGTGGATTGGGTGCCGTGGGTTGTGAAGAAGCTCTAAATAGATTTGCAGCAGGCTGTGAGGGTGCTCCAAATGGCGTTGGCTGGTTTGCAGGTCCAGAGGGCGCACCGAATGGGCTTGGCTTCTGTCCTAAAGCAGAAGGTTGACCAAATCCTCCTGCAGGTTGAGTTGGTGTCCCGAAAGGTGCAGCAGACGGCGCACCAAAGGGATTCGGCTGCTGTCCAAGAGCTGATGGCTGTCCAAATGCTCCCCCAGGCTGAGAAGGTGTGCCAAAAGCAGGTTGACTAGGCGCTCCGAACCCTCTAGTTGAAGGCGCTCCAAATGGATTGGGCTTCTGTCCCACGGCTGATGGTTGCCCAAACCCTCCAGTGGGTTGAGAAGGCGCTCCAAATGTAGATGGCTGTCCAAATGTGCCCCCAGAGGGAGCTCCAAAGGCTGGTCCCGATGGCTGACTTCGGGCTCCAAAGGAATTTGGAGTAGATGCATGTTGGCTTGCGGTATTCGTGGGAAGGGCTGGGAAAGTATTGGTGTTGTATGCGTGCACGATATCTATGCGGTTCGGATGGTCATTCTCAGCTTTGATGACATAGTCTATGGCTCCATCCGGGTCGTTGAGGATAAGTCGTATTTGGTCCTCGGAGTCTTGCCACAGCTTTTCAGCTTCCTGTACAGCTTGCTGGGGGTTTCCGGCTGCCAGAGCTGCGTAATGCTTGAGCCTCATCTCCTCGAAACTCTGCTCCCGTATGGGACCTCCAAATAGCTGGGCTGGGGCCGCCTTTCCTATGCCGTATGAGGAGAGAATCCATTGTGGTCTTTCGGTCGTAAGGTCTACCAGCATTGCTGGCTTGTCTATTGAATATGGTAGAGGTTTCGAAGATCGTGCTGCGATTGTCAGTAGTGACCCAAATTAGGAAAGAAGCTTCTTACACCCATAATTCGATCTGCCGTCGTTCCTGTTGTCGTTCCTGCTATCGTTCCTTAGGGCGGGACTATTGAACGCAGAGTAGCGGTTTTTGTAGTTGTCGGGGGCTGGAGCTGATTGTGCTCCAGGATGCTCAAACCTGCATCGATCTTTGAGAATTATTAGCTCCCGTTCCAGCTCTACACGATCAACCTCAACTCTTACCTCCATTCCGACAGTTACCCCTCTCCCAAAACTTGCAGATTGCCATCCTGCCGCTCACCAAGAGAGCACGAAATTACTGGTCGTAAGAAATCGCATCATTCGCTGTGATCGCGTCCTGGCCTTGGGTCTGTGAGATAAAGCGGAAGTGGTTTCTTGGAGTGCTTTCCGACGAGGACGTATACTGGGAGTTGGAGTGTGAAATTCCATTTAAATTTTGGTGACGCGAAGTCGCGTCGCCTGTGACGAAGCTCCCAGACCACCCTAGTTAGTATTGTCGGGCATTTCGAGCAATTATTCACAAAAGTAATAATATCTCCTTGATATCAGCCTCCAGGGAATTTCACATAAATTTCAGTGCCGAGGGAGGGAATTTATTATCAGAATCTACCAGCTGTACTGGTAAGTCTTCTCACTTTGTGCACTTACAATACCGACGGTCTACGCACAAATAATTTTACATCGTGCCCAAGGGTATGCATGAATGCTGTTAAATCTGAATTGATTCAGGACATCTCTTACATTCACTTTTCATATCTATATGCTTGTGTTCTCTGCCTATTCGGTCGTCCGGATCATTTTCCATAACGCCGCTCTTGTGGTCTCGTCGTCGAAGACGGTGTTCAGCAGGTTCTCCAATTCCTGCGTAGCCGATTCTCTCTTTTTATAATCCTTCTCTGCCAATCGAGCCTGCCAAGTCTTCGTGAACAGTGTGATCTGTTGCACAAGAACCTTTTCCAACTCCTTTCTCGCATCTAACAGATGGTCAACGACAGCTGGGAGGAGATTGCCCTTGACTAAAGGTGTGATGTAAGCGAGGGGATTGAACATTTGCTTCCGGATTTGTAGGTCCTTAATGGTGTCCCAGATTGGCGTGAAGTCGAACTCGGCTGACTGTCGAATGGAGTCCGGGATCTCGTGCGTCATAAATAAATTCTCAATGAGCATAAGGTTCTTGATCAGGAAGAGTTGTGCAGTCATGATACCGGAATTACGTTTGATCGTTGTGGCGGCCTTCTGCAAAGATTCCGTGACTTGGTGGACGATCTCGTAGAGAACATCTCCGCTCCTCTAGAATTGCATTAGCGATCAAGTATCACTATAACATGGCTAAGACTTACTGGTCTTTCGTAGCCGCCTTCATTGTACATAACCAGTAGCTTTACGGCAATCCGTACCGTGGGATATGCGCTCGAAACTTGGGATGTATCGGCTTCGGGGGCAGCCGCATCGCCATTTTCTCCTCGGATCGACTTATTGGTCTTGTTGCTGAGGGGAGCGGCCTTCGTATCGACTTTGAGGTCTTCTGGGGATGGCTTGAATTGTTCAATTTCGCGAGCGGCTTTAAGGAAGAGCGCATCAAGAGAGCTCCAAAGATATTTGCTAAGTAGGTAGCTTGCAAATGTTCTCCGATTCTTGCGAGCTTCATCACTCTCAAGTTCTCCCTCTGGCGGTATTGCAGACATCGTTTCCAGCCATGCCACAAGATTACATACCCGCTGCAAATCTCCATTGCTAAGGTATGGTATGAGGAATGTGTGAAGTGTTGCCAGATGTGACAGAGCATTGTCCTCCAGCCTCTCGACATAGTCTGCTTGCTTGTTCAAGTGTTCTTCTGGGTAAGACGCAAGTAAGGGGCCACCCTGGAAATACTCGATCATCAAAGCCTGCTCGCTGTGACAAATATCCAGAACGTATTGGACGGAGCGTCTTGCAAAAGATTCAAAGTCAGTCTCAGGCTTGGGATCGGTACCCGCAAACTTCTTGAGATTCTTGGAAACAAGCTGGGCAACTGGTTCCCGGCTTTTGAGGTAGGTGGTAACGAGCTCATAGTATAGACGGTGCCATTTGTCAACGTAAGCTCCGCGGTCCTTTCCATCCCCATGATGGCCAAATGCGAACTCCGCACTCTTCAATAGCTTCTGAACAGATTCTCCGAGAGTTTCGAGGACTGTCTCGTACTTCCCGTAAAGCAGAACGTATTCGGCAGTTTCGCTGTGATCCCTTGCCTTCAGTTGCTTGGCAACCTCGACGGACACCTCCTGGAGAGCAGATGAGAATGACATTTGAACAAAACTGAGTGCTTTCTCCAGCAATGTGTTGTATCGAGTCTTGTAAACAGTAGAGTCACGATAATTTGGCTGTTAATGTCAGCTTTATTCAGAAATTGTAGCTCGGTGAAATCTGGCAGGGAATTGGGTTGCGCAGCAACTTAAACCCTAGGCAGCCAAATTTCATGGGGACTGTTAGAACTTACATGCTGGTCCATGAAACCAATGCAAGTGTTCAAATTCAATAGCATGTCCAGGAAGTCATCGGCTCTCACAAGTCTTCCTGCACCAGGAGCATTGAGACGCCTTGTCAGGGGTTCGAGGTAAGCGTAGTACTGCAAGTCCATCCCAATTTCATCGGCAAGGTCACGGAGGCGCTTCTGCTCAGCTAAAAGGTCCTCACACTGTGCTTGGAAAGCGGTAAGTTCTGACTCAACTGCTTTGAAGGATGCCGAAAGAGTTGCTAGTAAATCTAAGGCGGATGTTGCGTCGTTTAGCAAAGTATCAAGATGTCTTTCAGACAACATCAGTTGATCACTGTACAGCCTTTTTCTTGGGTCAGCTATTTAGTCGTTCTCGTCAACGGACATTGAGCACATACTGGTACTCTTCCTGACTAGCGTCAAGGAGATCTTCTTCTAAATCTTCAAATTGATCTTCGAAGGAGAGATTGTTCATTTTCGCTTCCGCTTCTTCGAGCTTGTCTCTTGGTTTCTCTGCTTTGGCCTCCTTGTTGAGGAATTCCATCGCGACTTCATAGAAATCACTGTATGACTTTGCCCTTCTCGCTAAGGTGGCCTTGGGTGGCCCTTTAAGACCGGAAGATCCCTCAAAAAGTTCCATGATGGGATCTGAAGCATCATGCATCTCATTACCTCTCTATATATATATGTTAGCAATGTTCTTCAGTCTGTCATGTAATGAACAGACATCTGTTTGTTGAAGTAATGACACTCTTCGCTGATGCTTTGACCCTTGGATGGACGTCCCATCTTTCTTCTTTGAGTCTGGTACATAGCTGTACCAAGAGTCTTCATACATCGTGCCGAATTCCGGCGCAACAGGCTGTTTTGAGGATGAAAACGGACACGCACCACAAATTTGGAGGTTCTGGATGCTCGGACCACCAAGGCTCTTGCATCCAGGGGAATTTTCGGCTACCGTACTTTCCCAAATCAAAGCGTCATTGAACCGCAAGGCTGAAAATATCTCACGCGATCTTCAACAATTCAAAGATATTGTGCTCTTGAAGGAATTCAGACTGTTTAAACCTTTCATCGAATGGGCTGAGTAAGAGGTTCGTTCTCAAGATGATTTCTTCAAGGACTGCAACCCGGACGCTGTCAATTGCTCAACAAGCAAGTAAACGGTCCCGCGGATCAATATGTGCCCAGAAGAGATCTTTTGGAAGTGGAAATGGACCCCGGATCGCCGCAGCCAGTAGAGGACTGGCAAACCCAAAGGCTGGGGCTCTCCTCCTTTCGTTTACAGTCGGTGGAGGAATTCTGTATGCCTTGGGATATCCGACGCAACTGCACGCAGAAGCAGTTCCCGCACCAGCAGAAATCAAGTTTGAGGAACCGAGGAGAAAAGCGAGTTCACGGGAGGACAATCGAGACTTGATCAGCTCGCAACATTTGCAAGTCAAAAAGAGTTGGGAGAATCCGGGAGTCTATGCGTGGGGATCGAATAGTGGCAAGGTCGTAGCACCGGACTCGGATGAAACCAACATCAAGACTCCCAGGAGGATATCATATTTTGATGGGAAGGTAATTCGAGATATCAAGCTTGACAGCCGATTTGGTGCGGCCATCACAGAGAATGGCGACTTACTTCAATGGGGGACTGGATTTTCGAAAGATTCCCTAGGCCCTACTCCTACACTGAGAGGAAAGGACCTTATCAAGCTATCGATTTCGCGAGACAGGGTTATTGCCCTTTCATCGAGTGGGAAAGTCTACTCGATTCCAGCTACCCGGTCTGATCAGGAAGCTGGAACAAAGCCATTGGAGAGTACTTGGTTTCCTTTCTGGAGCTCAAGATCAAGGATCAGCTACCGGACTATTCAACCCACCAATACGGCATGGGGAGAGAAGGTTTCGGACATCAGCAGTGGCCTTGAGCATTGTCTTATCCTGACATCAAAAGGTCGACTATTTTCAGCTGCCTCTGCGACTGAGGATTTCCCTACCAGAGGTCAACTCGGCATCCCAGGCCTGACTTGGACAACGAGACCTGAGGGACCTTACGACCAACCGCATGAGATCAGTACGCTTAAAGGCTTCGAAATTGTTAAGATTGCTGCAGGAGACTTTCACTCTCTAGCAGTCGACAAGCAAGGCAGAGTCTTTGCCTTTGGTGACAACTCTCTTGGTCAACTCGGTTTCGAGTTTTCCCCCGAATCGCCAACCATCGACGCTCCTTCCCTACTTCCGATCGACAAGCTGTACAAAGGCACAAATATGGTCCCGCGGGTGACCAATGTTGCAGCTGGCGGTGTCCTCAGCTTCTTCACCGTCGATGCTACAAGGGTCCAAGGCCAGGGAGAAGAAGATACTCGAGGTCTGGGCCGCGTGACTGCTGATACTTGGGCTTGTGGACAGGGAACTTGGGGTGGGCTTGGCAATGGGCGCTGGACACATGTTCAAGACGCTCCTACTAAGATCAAAGCGCTCTCTGGCCTCTTCGAGTACGACGAGGTAAAGAATCAGGTCATTCCTATTCGCCTGGCGCACTTGTCTGTTGGAGCAACGCATGTGTCTGCTATCATGGACAATGTCACACATCTTGGAGCCAGTCATCATAGCTCCGAGAACGACACGAACTGGGGCGCGGATGTGCTTTGGTGGGGAGGAAACGAGTTCTACCAGCTTGGAACGGGCAAGCGGAATAACGTCTGTAACCCTACGTACATCCCTCCTATGGATGTCGAAGCAGACAAGGAGAGAGGAAGGAGAGAGGAACATAGATTCCAAATTACGCCTAGGAAGAAGATACGGGTTGGTCAACGGGACGTGAGCGTTGAGCAGAGGGTCGAGTGCGGAAGGGGAGTAACGGCTGTTTATTCGGGAACGTGATTATGATGAAAGGGATCTGGTTCTGGAATGTATTTGATGTATTGTACTTTATAGTGGTATAAGCCGCAGATAGGAGCTGGCACGCTCATGTACACTACTAAATCGGACGAATCTAAATCCATTTTTCAGCCTGCAAAATACTTGTAATATTAGGATCAGTATGGATAGCTTGATAGCCGCGCTCTTTTATGCTAGAAATATCATGCCGGTATTCCACACATCGAAGATAATTCTTGTTAGGCAAGTCAATTGTGCTCAATGAATCATTTTGACTAGCAAGCTCTGTAATCGAGACCAGCCATAACCCCATTCATATGACCCCAAAGCAAAAGTCTCCCATATCCGCCCAAATGCACGCTTATGCCTGAGTAGTCTTGGCAGCAGCCTGGTTCGGGTTGACCTTCTTTCCGTCCTTGTTGTAACGGACTCGTGGGGGAGGAGCACGGTTGCGCCGGCCCTCGCGTGATCGGACACTATGAGAGAATTGTCAGCCCTGCTGCTCTCTCGTAGGAAAGGATGTTCGACCAAGGTTCATCTCAGCGCGTAACGTACCGAACAATCTTGCCATGGATGGCGCAAGAGACGCAGTACTGCAGCTTGAGGTACATCTTGGGAACTGTGTATTCTGGGAACACCGAGGCGTCCGAGATATCACCTGTAGACCAATCCTTATCAGCGTGTATTCTTTTGTATATCCTGACTCTGCGAGTATTCCAGGTCTATTCCAACTCCGTTATATCTTGTGTGCTCGCGGGAAGGTGACATACGAATAGCGGCGGACTCGACCATGTTGCGGATGGTGAATCTCTTGATCGCCTTGTCCTTGGGAGTGCATCGCGAGCAATTGCTGCAGCGGATGGGCTTGACGTGGCCACGTCCCTTCTTGTTACGGCCGCTGCTCAAAAGTTAGTCCCTGATGTCTTCTCGATATCTCAAGATTTGATTCTGGGCATTTCATACTTGGAAGCCCTCTTCTTGACCATACTGGGCAATCGAAATCCGGTTAGTCGATTGGTGGTTGGTTGGTTGAGGGTTGAGGTGGATGTCTAGCTCTCGAACTTTTCTCTGGAGTATATCGCGAAATGCTCTGGAAGTGCGATTCTAGTAAATCACAAGCGAAGATCACGTGCCACGGCTCCTCTTCAAATGCCGGCTCAATAAGGAAGACGAAAATATCTCTTGTTCAAGAGTTACTCTCCTAGCTTTACTAGGAAAGCGGTCAGAATCCAATACCTTTTGAGATTTCCCTTAAGCATTGAACGTCGGATTCTGTTTCTGCTCGCATTGCTGAAAGCGCGGGGGTAGATCGCTTACTTTTCACGCTAACGAACGCCGCACATTTTATCTTTGCTCTTTCCGCCATCCTTCTCTTTCTCCCCTCGACAACCTCGACGCAGCCAGCTCAGGATAACAACACGAGTTGTTTAGGCAGGCACGACCCCAAGATGCAAATCTTCGTAAAGACCCGTTAGTAGCTCTTTCCTCCATGTTGGAGGCTCACTAGTCATTTGAAGACGCATTTCGAGAATGAGCCTTCAAAATTCGACCTCGGGTCGCTCGTTGAGAAATCGTTTCCGCGTGAGCTTTAGAATGAATGGCTAATCATATTCATCTCTACAGTAACGGGCAAGACGATCACCCTTGAGGTGGAGTCCAGCGACACCATCGACAATGTCAAGTCCAAGATCCAGGACAAGGAGGGCATCCCCCCGGACCAGCAGCGCCTGATCTTCGCCGGCAAGCAACTCGAGGATGGCCGTACTCTCTCCGACTACAACATCCAGAAGGAGTCCACCCTCCACTTGGTTCTCCGCCTTCGCGGTGGTATGGTGAGTAACAGCCTCATGTTCCATACTCGTCGCAATAGGCACTGCGTACTGATTTTTTTCAATAAAACAGGCGAAGAAGAGAAAGAAGAAGGTTTACACCACTCCCAAGAAGATCAAGCATAAGCGCAAGAAGACCAAGTTGGCCGTTCTCAAGTACTACAAGGTCGACGGTGATGGGAAGATCGAGCGTCTCCGCAGAGAGTGCCCTACTCCCGACGTGAGTTACTCACATATTTGAGTACCTCAGCTCAATACTGACAAGAAACAGTGCGGTGCCGGTGTTTTCATGGCTGCTATGCACGATCGCCAGTACTGTGGACGTTGCCACCTGACCTACATCTTCGATGATGCCGGAAAGTAAAAGGAACCGTTACAGCACATCACATGAGTGGAGATATACGTGGATTGCTACTGGATTGCTTCTGAAAAGCCTTTGAGTGTATCTACTGGCTTTAGAGATCTTCAATGCTAGACAGTTGCCGACTGCGGAATATTGCGTCTCTTCCGTCTTGTGGATGTGACTCGAGATTTAAAGAATTCGCCTCTTGACAAATCATTTGCCTGCACATGCTCAAGTCGAGCAAATCATTTCCCAAGGCCACACTCCCTTGAAATCTCCACTTAATGGATGAGATCCTTTGCGATGAATGCTTCACATATCATATTATTTTGACTTTGATGTGATAGGTCACAAGTTCTCTAAACTCATCAAATAGCATGTTAAACAACTAAATCCAATCTTCCCTCGCCCTACGCGCCGCCTCAATGTTTTAACACTAACATCCATTCCCTGTCCCCTCGGGCATGCCGCAAGAAGCTTCGCAGGAAACACATGCTCTCGTGCCCAAAATGTACCCCTCATGCAGCCAAGCGCCTCCCCCCTCTCCTCAAACCAGATTTACCCTTCTTCGCATCTGCACTCCATACCTCATTCTCAGCTCGACAAGCATAGGTCGCGTGCCCTGCTTGCTTGATCTTCTCTCTTCTCGAGATCTGTGGCTCCTTGATTGCAGTGACGTATGGCTCAGAAGTAAGTTCTTGAGTTCCAAAATATTTATCTACACGATTCTTCCCCCTAGCCATGCCTCTTCTCCTTCACCAGCTTACGGTTTCCAAGAACAGTATTCAGCAAGTTCACGTCTAATTCAAGTCTGCATCTTCATTTTCTGATTCAGGATTCTACACTGTCATCATGGATTTCCTCAACAAGATGACAGATGGTAGTGGGGAAAACACCCAACAGCAAGGCCGAAACATGGCTCAGGAACAGACCCAGCAAGACGATGGAGGCTTTCTTGGTGGCCTAGGAGATAGGCCGAATTCCGCCGCTGGAGGAGGAAGAGAGAGTGAGAAGAAAGAGGATTATCTTGACAAAGGTATATCCGCCCATCCCTCCATTCACATCCTCACTCCGTTGCTGTAGTTGAAGAGCTGGGCTCATGCAACATTACGTAGGCGTCGACTTCGTCCACGGAAAATTCATGGGTCAAGGCCCACAAGATAACGAGTCTGCAGTCGAGCAGGCGAAGGACGAGCACATCTCAGACTTCAATCGAGGGAAGTATATGAGTTCAACTGGGAGCGACATCCCGATTAAAGATAAAGAGACGAGGTTTGGGTGAGGCAGCAGGAGAAAAATCGGCTAGAAATGGGGCTGCATATGAATTCATTATCTGTATTGGCCGAGGATATGCATGCAACTGAAGGAACGTGAGAAACCGTTCTTGACAATTCGGATAATTGAGCTCTATGTGTCTGATTTCTCACAAGCTTTTGATTCTTTGAAATCCAACTCAAACGCCTAGATCCCATTTTTTCCACTTTTTGCTCTCCTAGAATTTCCTCTTAATTACCATCTCACAGGCCCTACCGAAACCCCTTCCTCAAATTCTCAAACTTGCTCTGCGGATACTCCAGACAATTCTCCCTCCTCTCCAGCACTCCAAGCGTCTGCACCACATTCCCAATCAGGCTCTCACTCCCCGTCTTATCACCACTACTCTCCCACCACATCGCTCCTCCCAATCCATTCCGCTTAACCCACTCTGCCTTCTCCCTCGCCATGCCCACCGTATCATAACTCACAAGATGCTTTTTACCGGCATCATAAGAGTAACTCGCTCCCGACTCCCGATCATACTTCTCCTCTGCACCTGGGAGTGGGAGAGCCTTGAAATCGAAGACCCCGTTCTCCCAACTGCCCTCTCCGACTCCAGAGTACGATTTCCCAACTCCATCCGTGCTTTGGAATGCTCTTCCATACAACGGCATCCCCAATACAATCTTATCATTCCTCACGCCCTGAGATTTATAATAGCTCACTGCCTGCTCAGTATTAAACGGCGTCGCCTTCGCATTACTTTCACAATGCCTCAAATTACTTTGATGCCCAGCCGTCGAATCCCAAGAACCCGCGTAATCATACGCCATCAAGTTCCAAAAATCGAGGAACTGGTCCATGCCCCGGATATCCATGTTCTGGTAATTTTGTGGGCCGGCCGGACATGCTACGGTCAACTCAAAATGATACCTCTGAGGTAAGGAGTGCGAATACGCATCCATAGCTTCCCTGCACTCCTTAAGCAACAAGACAAAGTCCTTGGCTTCGGACTGGGATTTCGGGTACTCCCAATCAATGTCCAAGCCATCGAAGCCGAAGTCTTTGATCAGATCTACGGCGCTGGAAGCGAATTTGGCGCGTCCGGAGGCAGTGCATGCCATGGGCGCGAAATTAGAAGAGTAGGTCCAGCCGCCAATGGAGAGGAGGACTTTGAGGGCTCGGTTCTGGCGTTTGAGTAAGTTGAGTTGCTTGAGGCAACCGTAGAGGTTGTCGCCGGTGTCGTTCCAGGAGTCGCCGTCCCAGTGGATATCTTTGTCGGCCCAGACATCGGTGAGGTATCTGAAAGTCATTTCAACACTCTTCTCTCAAGATAGTGAAGAAATCTAAAAGTAATTTGGTTTTTGTTTGGGGGGGTAATGGGAGGGTGAGACTCACACCTCCCCGCTATCCGGCCTCACATTCGCAAAAGCGTAGAGAACATGAGTGAGTTTATCAGCCGGCAAATCCTGAGGTCTGAACTTTCGCCCATAGATGGCCCAGTTCACGAAGTATGCAACGGATCTGTAACCGTCGCCTCCACTCATTTTGCTGGGCTCTATTTCAGAAGAGCTGGAATCTTGGAAATGGAATGGTGAGGCTGACAGGTGGAGATGAGCTAGCAGTAAGCCTGTGATGAGAAGGAGGACTGAGGTGAATATGAGAGTGTTTCTTTGAGGGAGAGCCACTTTATAATGTTCAGTCTGAAGAAAGAAATATGAAGTATATGAGTTGAAGTGGTAAGAAGGGATGTGGCGGTGCTTGTACGTCGTTGTTCAGAACAAGGCATACGCGAGGTGGGGTGTCGGATGATCAGCTCGAATCCACGAGGCTGAGTCGAGACAATGACGAAGCTTCGAAGTGGCTTGATTTTTGTGGAGTTTTCTGTCAATTAATTCACTGATGTGTTGTGAAAGAAGAATATGAATTATTCATGCAAATGCAAGGTTCCAACTGTTGGGTCATTCAATCATCTATAGAGGTTCTAGTTTCCACCATGAACGCCCTGCTTTCCTCAAAACAGGCAGACATCAAATCTGTCTTTGTATTGCCAATTCCATTGTCCATAGGCTCGGTGGTGCTTGACTCGAGATGACAAGTCTCGGGCCCGTTCAAGCTCGGAGTTAGTTGCTGCCTAGACCAACTAGCAACTATCATCATCAGATCCGCCAGAGACTGATATCTCTCAGTCCAATTGGAGGGTTTCATTAATGGCTCATGTAACAAGCCAGGAGCAAGTTAAGGGCTTCTTTAACATTACCCTTCCTTTGAAGTTCCATGGTTGTAGATGTCCATCGGCCGTTCCTTGATATCTTCACTTGGGCAGACCTCTGGATCTGGTAGCACTCTCCTATAGCCCTCCTCTTTCGGATCCGTGATGCCGTATCCGTAAGGGTCTCTTTGCCGCAAGAATCTGTCGATCCTTTCCTCTCTGCTCCCAATGTTCATTGCTTCGTTTCTCCTCCGCATCAAATCCTTAGAAACGCTATTATGCAGAGCATCTCGTTGCTCGAGGAAGGCCATGGAATAACTGCCCGCTCGTGTAGCCTGACCAATGCCTCCGATCGCAGCGAATATCATAATGAGACCGACGAAGGCACTATTTGAGACAAATCTCGGTTCTTGGGTTCCCTTTGCATCTCGCTGGTACCATCTCTCCCAGTCTTCCCATGTAGCGTTTTGGCTCGGACCTCGCGGACCACCTCCCCAGCCTCTACCGCTGTACGACCCCCATGTGGCTGATGGATCAGAAGAATCTCGAGGACCGACGACGTCTGGCGAGCCGTTCCACCCCGCTCCGTAACAATCGTAAGCACCTCGTTTGACTGGGTCTGAGAGGATGTCGTTGGCAGCAACTACCAGCCGATATCTCTCGAGCTTTGTGGCATACGTTAGCCCCTCGTTCGAGCTATCGAAATCATGCCGGTCGGGATGGTATAGCTTCACCAGCTCGTAGAACCGCTGCTTCGAGTATGGCGAGCCTTTCTTCTGGTTGAAGATCTGATATGGTGTAGGAATGGTATTCGCAGATATCTCTGGCCAGTGGAGATTCCCATGATTGTGTTTGCTATGGCCATCCGAGACCATGGCATACGAACGACAATGCGGATGTTGTGGTCTGAGGCGTTGTTGATGGGATGGTGACGTCTTCGATAACGGCTGCGAGGGATAAAGAGAATGTAGATTGTTGCATGAGAGCAGTATGCCTGATTTCTTGAACATGACTGACAGATGGCCAGGTCACGTCCCTGGCAATTCAATCATCGCTGGGGATCGGAGGGGTTGAAGAAGTGCTTTCGTAGGTAGTCGGGTTCTTATTCACGACGAGTCTTACCGGAATTGGATGAGCACTTTTCCCCGGATGTCGATCGCCGTCCTCGGTAAAGTGGCTGCGCTAGAAAGAGGTGAATATTTACTGGTTGAATCTTTTCTTTTGGCAATTTGGGTTTTCGGACCGCTTTTATGCTTGTATCATTTGCACCCTTGGCCTTATTTGACCCAAAATATTATGATCTCTCAATTCTTCAAGAGTTTGGTGAACCTGCTCCTTCCCAGCGGATCGGATTATCTCATCCTCCGAGCTGCCCCCTAACGCGACTTCCCCAAGCGAGACGCGCTTTCAAGAGCATACTCGCTCATCAGGATCGGTTTCACTCATGATGCAACCCGCCCAAAATATCATATCAAGGACCTGAGTATATTTGCAACCACTCCAGAACAGGTCAGGACTTTCTTGCCTTTCTACATATATTTATGCAGCCCATGCAAATTCGGACTCAATCTTGCTCAATCAACCTCATACGCAGCTTTTTGGACTCGGCCACGGCACTTCAGCCATGACTTCCCAAAGGATTGAGAAGTTTGATCCAGACTCTGGCCAGGTGTATTCTGAGCAAACTCTCTCGGTCAAGAAGACCAATGATGCTCTATGGATTTACAAGTCCAGTATTGACATCAAGAGCCATTGCTTTAGTCTTTATCCCAAACGAGGCGCACCGCCTCTGCAGGATTTGACCTTCGTTCATATGCTTCGGTCATTCGACCAACTCACCCCAGAACATCTCGAACACCTTCCGCTTCACCTGCTGAATCGGGCTTGGACTACTCTGAAAAAGTGGTAAGTTTCCTGAAGAAAAAGAGATTGCCTTTAGCCTGACCTGACTCTGATACAGGAACGCTTTATCGTTCCATGTTTGGAAGATCTTCGCAAATATTCCTTCCTTGCGAAAGGATTTCAACCCAAAAACCCTTTCGCGCTTTCGACGACAAATCCATCCTTCATTACCTCTAGATCTAAAAGCATACACGATTCCCTTAACTTCAAAGTCATATGAGTTTACTACTACCTTGACCATCACAATACCTGTTCCAACGCACGATCTTGTTCAGCTCTTGCCCACGGTCACGAACCTGCGCGTGTTGGAAATCGTGAGTCTGAGCTTTAGTTCAACATCCTTCGCCGTCAGCGATCGCTTGTTGAGAACTTGGAGTGAAGCTGCGGCGAATAACGGAGCTTTCCCAATTCTTCTTGTGCTTCGGCTGCGAGGTCATAAGGATGTGACAGCTAAATCGCTTGATTATCTCGGCTCCTTTCCATCACTGTCTGTGTATAATATCTCAGACTGTGGTTTCGTCGACAGCGCCGGACCCGACAAGGAAATCGGTTGGGTTCCTTGGGACGAGAACGTTATGACCGCGAAAGCCCCCAATACGAATCTTATGGCATCGGTCACACTCGGAGAGCCACTTTTGAAGCTTGCTCCTCCACGCATCACCCGCGTGTTCACCCGCTCGACGGTCGATCTTCAAACCGCCGCCAACCTACAAAGCCCTCCCTCTTCCACGAATCGCAAAGCTAGTGATCCGATTCCTGACGCTCCCATGAAGCCAAAGAAGAGAATGAAGCTAAATGATATGCTGGGCGACATGCTAGGCTGAGGCGACTTGGCCTTTAGATATTCTCTGTGGCAGACATTGTCCAAAGAACAAGTCGTCTAGGAAAATGATGCAAGGAGCTGAGATGGTTTTGAGTTTACAGACACTAACGACAAATTTGATAGAGGGGGATGCCAGGAACCAGAGTCGGAGCTTACCAACGCGAAATGCTTTGTAGAAAGAGATTTTATGGCGTTGAAGGGCGATGGGAGGTGAAGTGAACTTGAGATACCCTGTTTGCGATAGATACCCAGATGGAATGGAATGACGAATCACGACAAGTTCGGCCATAATTTCCCGGTTTCTTATTCCTCGCCTTCCATGACATAGCTCAGTGAGATCTAGTCCAAGTTGATCGAATTTTTAGGTCAAGAACCTCTTGTCTTCAGCCGAAACTTTCAACCCAAAATTAACAACGCACAAATAGGAGAAAATTAAGCAAGTAGTAGCACACAGATCTTCTGAAGAATCGGCATACATATTTCTGAAATACACGCTCCAAGTTCTGCCACAACAGCTCCCCAAGTCCAGGTCCACCGAGATGGTTTACTTTCTCACCGCGAGTGCCGCTTGGCTAAGGCACACATATTTAAATAAGAACATTTCCCTCAACAATTGCCTCGAAATGTCGGGTTGGTCTAGCGGTAAGACCCCTGTCACATACTCTTGACGAGCCCGCTGCCCTGTTTACAGGGAACCACGTAGGTATTGTCTTTGCCATTAGAGTACAGGATGTCATAAGTTCGAATCTCATACCCAACGCTTGATTATTCCTTTTTTGGTACTTTCTTTTTGGTGTTTTAGGCTTGAGAGACTGAGGGTGGGCCGCGAGTTTTGTTCTCGAGGATATGGGTTTTAGGGACACCATGAGGCAGTTGACCTCCATTCAGAAACCGTCATATTCATGGCCTCTTAGAGAGTTTATATATTATATTATTGCCTTCGCATCTAGCTTTTTCTTAAACTTCAAACGCCGCCAACCTGCTTCCTCTTTTGGACTGTATTCTCCGCTTTGTTGCATATCATAATGGTGTTGATATTGTTCCCAAACAGACAAGTGAAGTTTGTTTCATCTCAATGATTGCCCAACTAACCGCTCTTACCAACATAATCGCCTTTATCTGATTTACTGCTATGATATAACAGACAGCTGTCGTCTAGTTAATCACTTTCGTCTCATCAGTTGCCATCATAAACCTTTTCGCTGATAAATTAAGAAAAGGAATACTCAGACCCATTCTCTTTGAGCTGCGGTACTTATCTGCATTCAGTGGGCTCGCAGAGCATAAAATTGTCAGCCCTTCCATGATGAAGGTGTAATCAGCTGGCCAATAGTGCGGGATTGTCTTCTCTCACTGCGCTTTTGTCCTTGCTAGATGAGAGATTTGAGGACTTTATAGTGGATTGGGCGTTAAAATCTTCAAACTCTCTTTTATCCTTTGCTGTGGCCTGGATCCGGCCTTTTGTTTGGTTCCGAGTGTCCGAGTATCATAAAGGTACATGAGCAGCTATCGCTGCAGTCACACCGCATGATTTTAATGGTAGAAGCATATTTCTGACTTTACTACATTTCTGCGAGTGCTTTCAACGCTGGATATTCCATCACTCTTAGCAATTGCAGCCCTTGCCTGATTGCCGTGTGGTATCTCGTCTCTACTCTATGTTGAAGCACCCGAAGTGTACAAGTTTCCAATCCATCGCTCGCTTAACCCCTTTCTCAATATTTTCATCCATCGCCTCCAGCACTCTCCTCCCTCTCCTAAGGCAATTATATAACCTTCAACTGCCAACCACACTGCACCCATCTAGCCGCCACAAAAATCACGCTTCCCACCGCCATCGCCACACCGCAGAAAATCTGCAGGTACAGAAACCCTCCATTATCCCTCCCCACCAGCGCACCTCCAATCGGATTCCCACACAACCCTGCCCACGCAACACACAAGAACATCGTCCCATTCCTCACGCCAATTTCGCGGATAGGAGAGATCTGAGCAGTGAGCGAGGGGCCCATGGACACGAATGCTCCGGACGAGAAGCCGTATAGGAGGGCAAATATTAGGATTGGTGCATTGGATTTGGATGGTAGCCAGAGCGCGAGGACGATGATAGCGGAAAAGCCAGTTGTTGCGATCATGACGTTGAAGCGGCCTACGCGGTCAGCGACTATGCCGGGGAGAATGCGGCCGAAGATTCTGTGGGATGGAGTCAGTACTTTATCTTACTGCGGGTGAGACGCGAGGGGTGCTTACGATGCCGCGTTTAGGATAGGGATCAGGTATTGAGCAAGGTTTGTGGACATGCCGTCTTGTTGGGCCCTACGAAACGTCAGTTCTGAGAGGGTGTGGACTGGAGAGAAAAACTTTACTGGAGAATGAGGTAGTTGAAAGGTAAGAACGTTCCGAAGAAGAAGAGGAAGGACGCTATACAAATCAGAGCAAAAGCGGGCTCCTTCAACGGCCGAATGAATTCCATGGGATTCATTTTCTTGGGTTTAGGCGTCAATCTCGATTTTATGGTCAGGTTGGAGATTATCAGCATTCCTAGGATCATGAAGGCTGCAACTCTCATTGTCCATGGGAATCCGATTTGAGGGATGAGTTTGGTGACCAGGATTGGGAATATGACTCCCCCTAAAGATGAACCGGACGCCATGATACCGAAGGCAGTAGCTCGATTCTTGAAGAACCAGGTACCAACCGAGCTCATCGACGCATAGAAGATGGCACTGGCGCCAAGCGCGCTACAAACACCTTGAGCCAGGAGGAGCTGGTAGTATTGCGTCGAGAGCGAAGTCATCATTAGACCAAAGACGTGCATGAATGTCCCAACAAGGAGCAGATATCTCGGCCCATAGCTGTCGAAGATCTTCCCACAGATCGGTCCTCCCAGAAACATCATGAACAGCTCCATGCTTGGAATCCAGGACACAGTACTCGAAGTGTACTGCGTGAGCAAGTGTTCCTGGTAGTATTCCTGGAAAATCCCAATGGCATTGATCCATCCAAAGCTCACGAAGAGACTCGACCACCCTCCAAGCACAACCAGCCAAGCTTCGAGTCCTCCATCTGGAAAGTCGGCGGGGTTCACGCCGCCAGGTGCAACCGCAGACTTTGGTATCGCCCCACTTCTCTCGAGATCTGCCTCTGCTTCTATCTCTGGCTCAGAGAATATGTTTGCTTCTGTTTCTTTATTCTGACTTCCAAATCGCTCAAGTGTGGGTCGTTCTGAAGGATGTTGTTGCTTTTCGGCGGCGGCATCGTAGTATGGGCCTTTCTCTGGTTTCTCTTCGTTGATTTCGGCCATTGCGTCATCTGCTATGGTTGATGCGCGAGAGGAGGGAACATCTGGAGCCATCTGTGCTCTTGAGTCGCAGATTTCAAGCTCTAGACCGTTGAGAGAATTCCTGAGCAAGCCGCAACAGCAAAGTCGTCTTATCCTCGAACGATCAGCAAGCACCGGCGAAGTAGGGGATCTTTCAGCAGGGTGGGGCGTTTGAGAAAGTAGAGCTCCAAGCTAGGACGTTTGTAATGAGGGAGAGTCAAGAGTCAAGAGTCAAGTCAAGAAAAGAAAGCAAACGCAAGGAGAGTCTACCGGAGAAGCAATCTTCAAGCGGGAAGAGGCTCAGCCTTTACCTTTTGTACCGAGCTCCTGATGTCCCCGAGTACGGAATTAGGGTATTGCAGCATTTTGACATGGGCTTTATTCCGTACGGAGCTGCAGAGGTACTCTCGTACTCGCCCTCTCGCTGAATTGAGATGTCGCGACTTAAGCCCGAAGGCCGAGATTGGGGCCATGGAGAAGTTGGGGACGAGATGGAGACCTTTCAGACCGCCGTTACAGGGTCTAGCCAGCCCCTATTGGAGTGCCACAAGGGCGCTAATGCATATGTCAAGCATGCCACGGTGCGCTGTCGGGAATGGGAGGCCTTGCCTTGCCACGCGAGGGACTCAGACGACCTTGCCAGGGATAAAGTAATTCCCGACAATCCTACAAAAAGAAAGATTACCGATGTCTCTGCAACAACAATGTTTTGGTTCTTCAGCAAGAGGTGCGCTCCACATGGTTTCCGTTTACAGAGAGTTTTGTGAACCAGCACACATCAAACAAAGTCGAGTTCCTTAATCGGAGTCCGTCTCTCGTCCTTTCTGAGTAAGCTTGCAGAGTTGCACCACGATAAACGACAGGCACCATCAGTCATCCGCTGCAAAGCATGTCAGAACTCAAATTGTTCTTTTGTGTCAAAGATCAGATCGAGAAAGTCAAACGAGTGGTTGCACTCTGCCCCGGAATCTGAGAGCCGAGTGGTCTGTGGAGCAAAAGCGAGAGCGGATTGGTGTTGTTTCCTTTCCAATAACTATATTCCTTCCTTTCTCAGGAGCATCTGTACATCGCCGAACAGGACGACTTAAGCAATGGAAAGTCAAACTTTGACATGCCTTGCTTCGGCTTGATTGGAAATCGGTCTTCTCCTGCAACTGGAAAACCGAAGTCCGACAAGGTCGGTCCCGAAGGTTAAATTTAAAGTTCACGTTGAGTTTGACATATGGTTTTTACCATGCCGAGACTGCGCAGTCCAGAATGATGGCTTCTATTTAGAAAGGCCAAAAGCAGATACCATTCAACGTCATTCATCCAATATGTCTGGCTAATCGGCGGCCTGTTTTCCAACTCCAAGTACCTAAACCCCAAAACCCAAGTAGAGAACCTCTCATCCCAAGCTTCAGCTACCAAGTCTCCTTACTCCTCAATAAACGCCATCATCATAGATTCTCAACACCCGCATCTCCAAATGCCCATCAACTCCTCAAGAACCGTTATCATTCACGAACCTCCATACACTCGTCCATCCTGATGCACATAAGCATACGGTTCCTCGCTTATGCTCTGGGCCTGGTAGTACTCCATCGGTGTGTACCTTGAAGTGTCGGCATACAACTGACCTTGAACTAGGTAGGATGGGTTTGAAGGTGCAGTATGAATAGCGATGACGTTTGTGTTTTCGAAGAATTGAGCTCCAATGTACCGAAAGTCAACTCCGGTATCAGGGACAGATGTGGACCCAAGGTTGCTAGTCGCATAGTCGTCTGTCGCTTCAGAGTTGTAGGTGGTTTGACTTGAGGCGGATGGATATTGAGATGAGGATTCGATTGACCATGTCGCAGATGTCGAGGTCGTCGACGAGCAAGTGTTCTCTCCGAGTGCTGTTTGTTGGAATTTTGTTTTGCCGTGCTGATTTGGGATGGGAGAATGCTTCAATCCCTTTTCGTTGTGGCTGGCAGAGGTGCTACTTTCGTCAGCGTTCTGCAGTCTCGACACTGACGATTGTATCTCCGCAGGGGAAGTGAGCGTGTATGTCATGTCACTTACTGGTCATTTGAACGAGGATAAGTGTGCCCACGTTTCTTTTCCATCTTCTTAGACTCGGAAGATGTATGTTTGCGAGTCATGGTAGCTCTTGGTACTTCGACTGGAATCAAAGAGGATTCTGATAGCTATGTAGGCATCAAATATTGTGATGAGAGAGAAGAGTCTGAAGTTCAATGAAGTGAGTGAAAAGAATGAGAGCCAAGTGGGGAGGGCTTTATTTATAGCTGGAGGTGTCACCGTGGTATGTAGTCGGTACGAGAGGGAAAGGAAACCTGTGTCTTTGATCCGTACATGTCAAGAACCGGCTCGCATGGGAAAGAGCCGTTTTGAGGCCTCTTACACGGGCCTGGGCAAGGTAAAGAAACGGTGAGGTACGCCACTCTGCACTTTTGACATTCTTAAATCCTTCGGAATCAATGTCAGGACACTCGATCATGGACGGGGGCCTCACTACTCGGACGTTTGGGGCTTCCCCAATGCCCGATACTCGACGCTCATTGGTTCGCTAAAACGAGGAGGGCCTGTGGTGGTGGGCGTTAGAGCTGACAAACATCGATTTGATCCGTCCCCACGTCCCAGGGGTTAGAGCTTGGCTTTAACGTTACCCAATCTCTCGTGGCGTCGCAGACGAATGCCCAAAATATGTTGGTCCCATACACTCTTGGGTTTTGCTCGTGCTCTGCTGGAGGCCTCACCCACCCCCAACCCAAGAAGCAAGCCGGGGAAGGAAATGACGGAAACTTCCATTCTAGGCTTGAGAGGCCTTCAGATCGTCGACATGGGGGTCCAGGCGACAGGAGCATGAGGAGGGGCGGTAGTTGTGCTCTGCTACTGGCAGACCGAATATTACGATGGTGGCTCGCAGGTGGCGTGCATATGGCCTCCGAATCTGCATCCCAATAGTTTTCTTACTTTTTTGATGCGCAGTAGAAAAGTCTGTGATGCCACCACCAGCTGCACGAACTCTATGATCAACAAATCCTGATAGAGGCGAGCATGACGAAGCAGCAGCACACTTTGGCAGTCCGGCTGAGAAACAGCGCCCTGCTACAAACGCATTTGGTGACACTCAGCTAGGTTTATGGAGCTCTGCAGTCGCGCTCTCGAAGATCGCGTCCGAGAATGCACTCCGAAGTCAAGAAGCCAAGTCGGATCCCGATTTGCACTTTTGATACCTTCAAGCTTCCCTTGAAGTGCCAGCATACTTGTTTAAAGAGCCGTAGATGCGTAAAGCCGATTATGAGCTGCTTATTGGCCCGCTAGGCACGAGAGGCCTCACAACCCGGAAAATTGCACTTTCATCAACCCCGGTGAGGCGCTCTTCTCTATATCGAACCATGAAAGTTCATGCGTACCGACTGATCAAACGCAAGGACTTGCGAACTCTTGCCGCATCCTGTGCCACGTATTGGAACAAGTTTTGGCGATCAAACACGCACCCAGAGCTTCCTGACCCAAACAGGTCGCCTCAGCCTCCACTTAGAGAATTGCACCTTTAGCTTGTTGTCACTTACGGCAGTCGCATATTCCGCGTCGTGTATATTATCACTTAGGGGAGGCCGAAAGTCCGATTTCAGCCTTGCGCAGTCGAAATGCACTTTTGTCATTTGACCTGAGGACGTGGAAGACTCCGCCACGCGCATGAAAAAGAAAGATGCAACTAGCCAATCGAATGTGAGAAAGTCAGATATCTATCACTTGACGGATCTAACGACTGGAGGCCTCAATATGGTCCCGTTGAGGCAGTTGAGCCGGTCCTTGCCCCAATTTTCGCACTTTACCTCGGACCTCAGGCCGTGAGACAAGAGCCTCGTAGAATCTGATCCAAACCCTGCTACCGGCTCCCAAAGTTCCCAACAACGCATGAGAAAGGATTGGGTGACGTACCGAAGCCTATTGTACGGTTCTCGATCATCGTCCCGGAGGCCCACACGCGATCGGCAGTTCGTGGACGAGCTTCTGTCGGGAAAGGAACCTTGTATGTTAATGGCTTACTTCTCATGGATAATCGAACTTGGAGTGGCTGGATGTGATGTGAGACTGGAGGTACGATGGAATTTGACGACGTGTTGTGAGTCAAGGTCACTATTTTAGTCTCGCTTTCCCCTCTGTTCCTTTCATTTTCAGCAACAAAGTAAACACAGCCATATCAGCAGCACTCAACATGATCCAGTACAACAGAGGTGAAGCTTCCTACTTCACGAGTGTGCCAATTGTGCCTGTATATCCGATGATCAGTTTAAGTCTACAGACTTCATTCCCTTTCCCGCCACGCCCCGATCACGGAGTATTAAGGCCAATATGGTCTCAATCAGGAAATTCTCCTCCTCAGTACCTCTTGTTTGCAGTACAAAGCTATCGCAATCCATCAGACCGAGCTCAGGCATGAAGTACAATCCTGTAAGCGTTTTGGGTTCCTCACACAGGCCGATTGACGGTCGAGCTACTTGCAAGCCGGAAGGATGCTTTTAAATCGGTCGAGATAAAATAGACCATGATTTTAAAGCTACATGTTAAAAGCCGAGGTGTATTTGCGCGATCCGAAATGTATGGCGGCACAGAAAGCTCAGCCTTGTGGATGTTGTACGGTGTACGGTGTTTGCGTGAAGATCCTAACGACAGGGAACATGAGACAAAGAACCGAGACGAGCGGAGTTTGGACGAGGTAAATTGAGACGGGAACGTGGTTGAAACGACATAAACTACGAAACTTGGAATATAATTGGACAAGTGTTTACTCCGTGATACCAGAATTTGAGTAGATTTCCGTGGGCGATTCAAGATCCAACTGGGATCTTCGGGTAAACGGAGGCATCATCCTCGCTTTCATGAGGCTGACTTGCTTCCATTGTCTGGAACAAAGTGCCCATGTCAAACCGTACGAGGAACGATCGGAGAATTGCTCAAATTAGGAAGGCAGACGTTTGTTGTATGAAGGAGCGAGAAACGAGAGAAGAATAGCTTCGCAAGAGGCAGACGGTTGAGCTGCCACCTCAAATGGTCGATCATACATGCATTCGTGTCCGATTTCCGTAACGCTCACAAAACCCACGGTGACATATCAAGATCTGGTCTCGATCCTCTAGATAATCGTAAAGAGCGAAAGTACATATCCATACCTCGGACGAAGCCTCCACAGAATCTCTATTCGAAACCCAACCTGGTCATCAACTCGATCCGCCTCAAACAGTAGGCCTTTTCAGACCTAACACAGAGATGGCATCCAGCTTTTTTGCAACAGAATGAGTTCCTCGAGTCAGAAAGATGAAGTTTAGTCAGGTTGGCTCACTTGAGTACTGGCAAGCGGGCAAATAGGATCAAACTGGTGTAGATGCTGTTCAACAAAGAAACAATTGCAACGAGCACTGACTGGACCCCTAGAACACTAGGATAACTGTAAAAAAAGGCACTCGGCATTACTCGACTTCTAACGCAATATCAATAAAGGATACAATTACTGCGTTTTCGTGGCAGGCGAATGGTCGAATGCTCATATACTTATATCCTACACTGCCCACTCATCGGACAGACGGCTTAACATCCGTAGCATCCTCAAATTTGACCTTGCCATCTCGACTCACTTCCGCATAATAGAATCCGGTGGGAACATCTGCTGCTCGCTTCGTCGAGGACTCATCTTCCTTTGGCTTGTTCGCTAGAGTCACAGCCTCCTGTACCACACCCGCCGGAGAATCAGCAATCTCGTTCACATCCCTCGACGTCAAAACGTCACTAATACGGGAAGCCCTCGATGACATCAGGATAGTAGTTGGGCCGTGAAATTGCATGAAGAGACTGTCTCCCCATATCGTCCTCCTTGCCGAGGTTCTGAGATTGAATAACAGGCTGGCAATGAATTTCCAGGTATCTGTTTGCCGCATCACTCTGAAGAACTTGATGTCGGGCAGTAAGCGGCTCAGCCCTATGTCTGGGATTTGAAATCTTAGACTCGAGGACTTTAGTCGGTATGGTAAAGGAGGATGTTGAGTAATGGTGTATGCTACCACATTTCCCGGATGTGCGACATACTTCTCTCCTGCTCGTAGAGTGATCTGATAGATCTGGCCCGGCCCAGCCAAAGCTACGAGACCTCTTCCCGTAACCTGTGAATTGCCCCAATGAGCAAGGCTCATGCCTCTATTCAGAGTGGGAGAAACGGAAAGCGTATGACCGGTCCAAGCAAGCAGCGCCTTCCGCTGAGCAACCATCCAGTCCATGGTTCCATTAAGGTGTAAGACGGTAAAAGAAGTGAGAGGTGATTTCGTCGATATTAGTGCCGTTATTGGGCTCGTAGAAGAGATTCGTTGATATAGAAAAGGTATACCGAGGACGGCTCGTCGAAAGGGTTCTAATATGGACAACGTGGATTGGGCCTGGCATTGTCAGCACGCCGCTTAGAAGAATGGGATTCTGCTAACATTTTCTGCCTTTCCACTGACACCGACCAAGGTGCCTCTTCTAGTGTACAACTTCTGCGATGCGGAAAGAGAAACAGACAAAAGAGAATATGGCGCGCCTAGTACCTCGAATCGCGCATCTACCAAACAGAATTGCGTCAGCAAGTGCTTAACTTCCAACAATTCTGAATTGACCCACCTGCAGGATCCGACTGCGCATCAATTGAGTTACTAAGAACATCTCCAGTGAGGTTTGGAGTCTCGGTCGTCGGAGTTGCGCTGATCTGAATTCCTCTCCGGATTTGGCTTCCAGCACAAGGCCGTTGAAGCTGCCGAAAGCTTCGGGCAGCTGTGCCCAGCGGTATCCGACCGCGCATGCTGAAGGTTTGGCTGATTGATGGCAGTGCCAGAATGGACGTTGATCATGAAGCTCGTGAAATATCCTGCCTCAGGCGGGAGGTTCCGCGATTGCATACCTTGCACCTAAAATAAGCTTGTAACATCTCCAGGGCGACTTCTATTTGCAAACTCCGCCTTTTGCGGTCTTACGAAGGCATTTCCGGATTCTAGTAAATTATCTCCGTCTTGCTTGAGTACATTCACCACTCCCTTGTCGGTCCTTCTCACACCGCGAAAAGAGCTCCCAGAAACTACCCCTCGAAGCTCTCCGCACGCGAGCAATAAGAACGATGTGGGGAGGGATTTACACCTCTTTAAGGTGATAGCTGGGCTCCAACTGGGTGAAGATGATATTACGGAATCTACACAAAGCTTCGTGCTTAAGCATGAGAGCTGAGCTTCGACTGCAACCATGGCGCCAACCAGGTATTGGTCTCAAAGTCTTTACTACAACGACCAGATTCCGCAGAGATGACTCGAGGCAGACGACAATACAGAGTCAAGCTCTGAGGCAGTCGGGAGCGGCAGATGATACGCCGGGGACGAAACCAGAGCCTGCGAAGAAACCTGGGTCGGCTATACCTACTACGGTTCGAAAAGATCCGCTAGCCTTGGACGACAAGACGAACAAAGAGCAGCGGAAAGCGGACTGGGCTATTATGAAGGAGATGGCGAAGTATCTTTGGCCGAAAGACAGCCTGGGAACACGATTTCGAGTCGGTTTGTCACTAGCTTTGCTGCTTGGGGCCAAAGTGTTGAATGTCCAGGTGCCATTCTACTTCAAGAGCATTGTTGATGCAATGAATGTGGACTTTGTGGCGGTAGGAGGAACAGCTACGACAGTAGCTGGCTCGATGATCCTCGCATACGGTCTTACCAGAATTGGCGCAACAGTCTTCCAAGAAGTGCGGAATGCGGTCTTCGCTAGTGTTGCGCAGAAGGCAATTCGCAAGGTAGCTTGCAACGTGTTTGATCACTTACTGAGATTGGACTTAAACTTTCACCTCACGAAGCAGACTGGTGGCCTGACCAGAGCTATCGATCGAGGTACCAAGGGCATCAGTTTTCTCCTGACATCCATGGTCTTCCACATTCTGCCAACAGCTTTGGAAATTTCCATGGTTTGCGGTATCTTGACGTATCAGTACGGCTTTAAATTCGCAGCTATTACGGCAGTGACAATGGTTGGTTATACAGCCTTTACTATTTGGACAACCGCTTGGAGAACTAAATTCCGGAGAGCAGCCAATGCAGCAGATAATAAAGGCTCAACCGTGGCGGTGGACTCGCTGATCAACTACGAGGCAGTCAAATACTTCAACAATGAGAAATTTGAGGTTGGGAGATATGACCAGGCACTAAAAGAATACGAGAAGTCCTCCATCAAAGTTGCGACCTCACTCGCATTTCTCAATACTGGGCAGAATTTGATCTTCTCAAGTGCCCTGACGGCAATGATGTATCTCGCCGCCGATGGGGTGGCGAAGGGAAACCTGACCGTTGGGGATTTGGTTATGGTCAATCAACTAGTCTTTCAACTCTCAGTACCGTTGAACTTCCTAGGTTCGGTCTATCGAGAGCTCCGTCAATCTCTTTTGGATATGGAGACACTATTCAATCTCCAGAAAGTCAATGTGGCCATCAAGGAGCCCCCAAATGCGAAGCCATTGCAACTGACGAAAGGTGGTGAAATTGTTTTTGAGAACGTTACTTTTGGATATCACGTGGATCGACCGATTTTGAGAAATCTCAGCCTGACGATACCGGCTGGGAAGAAGATCGCAGTTGTTGGACCGAGTGGCTGCGGAAAGTCGACCTTACTGCGACTTCTGTTTCGTTTCTATGACGTTCAGAGTGGAAGAATTCTCATTGATGGACAAGACATCCGAGATGTTAGCCTGGAGTCGCTGAGAAAAGCCATTGGGGTTGTTCCTCAGGACACACCACTGTTCAATGACTCGATCGAGCACAACATCCGATATGGCGATATGAGCGCCTCTCATGAAAAGGTGATGGCAGCTGCCCAAAGGGCAAAGATACATGACATTGTGTCTGGATTCCCAGATGGCTACAAGACCATGGTAGGAGAACGAGGCATGATGATCTCCGGTGGCGAGAAGCAGCGACTGGCGGTCTCGAGACTGATCTTGAAGGATCCGCCATTGCTGTTCTTCGATGAAGCTACCTCGGCTTTGGATACACATACCGAGCAAGCTCTAATGCAAAATATTAACAGCATCCTCAAAGAGAAGGCGAGAACGAGCGTGTTCGTTGCGCATAGATTGAGGACTATCTATGATAGTGACAAGATCATTGTTCTGAAAGAAGGGCAAGTGGCGGAAAGCGGGACTCATCGTGAGCTGATTGATACTGGCGGTGTATACTCTGAGCTCTGGAGTGGTAAGTTTGTACCTTCACATAGTATAGCACCTCGCTAATCCATTGACAGCCCAGGAGACGCTCTTCAACGAAGAGGGCAAAGAGCGCGAAGTCGACATCGATGACCTTGATATCTCAGAAGAGCGAGAAGACCGTCCGGAATTATGATAATATGACAGCCATATAGTCGCGTTGAAGCTTGATACCAAATGCGCATAGAGGAAGAGAAAAAACCCACGCCACTCGGTCCTAGGCTGGTTGGATGAGATGAATCTGTAATATATATGTACGACATACCTGCATGCAGGTGGTGTCTGAGATGCGGCCTGATAAAACGGATGACTGCCCCTCAATTGGAAGGGCGTAAGCTCGAATTTTTCTCCAACTTGCCCCTCGATCACCGTGCCCGTTTCTCACGATAAGAAGTAATCGCTCTTCGCTCGCTGCGCGTGGGTAAATGGCAATTGCGGGTATTGTGCTCCTGCTAGAAGGAGGCACGGATCGCCCAGTGAGAAGGATGCACGAGATGCATCGGACGAGGAGTTTTGGCTGCAGAAAATCACACCTTCTCCTTTTCATCCGTCCTTTACTTCGCATCCAACCCATCTCAACCATTGAACTAAATTTGCAACAATGCCATTGTCATCCAAGAACAGAATCCCATAAACACCATCCATTTTAAATTCTGATCTGCATTTCTAGACTCTGAGCTCTGCCTTCAAGTCTTCTCCCCTGTCCCTGACTCCGTCCTCCCACGATTTCACCCACATCTTGGCCGCCATCCGAAACCGCACCAATCGTGCCATCGTCCTATGCTTGCTCTTATGCTTGGAGGAAACGTACGGGCCTTTCAATAGCTTGTTCTAGCCTGGCACGGCCGCTCACTGACACATCAAGCTTAACGACCGAGATTTGGCGTGCCCAGATAGGCGGAAAGTGCCTTTCGGTCCCCTGGAAAAATGCAAGTGGAGCACGTTTTCTTCCCGCTTGTGCCACAACACCCAAGCGGGAGAAGAGCGCAGTTCATCCTGGAGTATGGAAAAAGCACTTGCGCGAGCGTAAGGGGTGCATCCTTGGGCCTCCCAGGGCATCCGTCTCTTATCGCGCCTCTCGACTCTTACTTCCTCGCTCTGCTTCCTTTTCTGCTTCCAGACCGTTTCCGGTGATAAAAATATACACTTCGTCCCGTTCATTCATATATTTTGAAGAGTATATACATTTGCGCGTGCTCTTGTAGAACTCTCTGTCTTACGCCAATCTAGACGAGCGATACACGATCGAGATTACTGTGCTCGGATTTGCTTTTCGTTGTGTAAGGGCGACCACGTTCATTCTCGAGATCGACCTCTGTGCCAATTCTACAACATCAAAGACGAAATAATCGATTCTTGAAGGAGCAGAAGAAGGATTTGAGCATCTGCGATCAATACACGTCGAATTGCACATCAAATTGCCTCAACAATCGCACATTTGACCTTGACCGCGTCCAACCTCCCACTTTCCATCCACCGCGCCCAAAATCAAAATGGGGATCAATCTCATCGACCTCCTCCAACAAAAAATCGAGCTCTTCCGCCTCGAGCAGCGGTACACACGGCGTCGCAATCGCCGCAGCACCTTCGTTTCGGAAGCCCAGTATGTAGACGGGGAGTACATTTATTCGCCCACGAGCGCGTACTCGGCTGCTTGTTCAGCGGGCTCAAACAGCAATAGCGATATCTCATATTCGGGCAGCAAAGAAAGCAAGGAGAACAAGGGAAGCAAGCGGTTGAGTAGGATGGCACTGGACTGGCGGATGGGAGGTGGGAATAAGGGGGAGAGGGAGAGGGAACGTGCGGAGAAGAGGATGAGTAGGGTGAGTGTGAGGGAGGTTAAGTGGGATGGGAGTGCGAGGACATAGAGGACGGCAACCAAATTTAGTCTTCTGATGATGGATGCTGGGGTTGGCAATTGCGGATGAGGGAGATGGAGTTGGATGGGGGTCAAGAACATCGAGTGATACAAATTACGCTTCTTGGGTGCGAGGAGGCGGGTTGGATTGGATGAAGCTTGTCGTTGACGCACAAGGATTGGGTACAGGTGCTTCGAGCCTCTTTACGCTGCACCGTTGGTGCAGTCTCATGTCGTTATGATCTTTCTTGGGGAGGATACCATTTTTCGGCTTGCTTGTTTTATTACCGCTATCTATTGTTCATTTGTTTTGCATTCTGCATTTACATATCCTGGGTCCGTTTACATTTTGTCATATAAAAACTTTAGTGCATGATTGTATGGCATGTGGGAAGAGAGCAAACTCTAGAGCTGAGAATCACAAATTCTATGTTTGATAGCGGTTGGAGTCTGAAAATGCATCCTTATGTGAGGGTCAGGGGATACCTGAGGACGGGGATCTGGTGAGCGAAGTTTGGGTTCCCCAACGGCGATGCAGCTATTCGATGAAACGAAGTCTATCTGACATGTTTCTTTTTCTTGGGACGGAGTGTCGCAGATCTGTTTTCGGAACTTCGGATGCCCTTCGCTTGTTATGCAGCGCTTCGAGAATGCTGCCTATCCTGGAACTTACTGTTGTCAGCGAATGTCTAGGCTGACGAGTGTCAAGTCAATTGTGGACTTTGCTCTATTCCTGCTATGATATGATTTCAGTCGATGTCAGTATGTTGGTTTTCATTTGTTTTGGATCTTCTCGTCCTCGCTTATCTCGAGGAGCGACTTCCGCTTTCGGACATTGAACCTGCAAACAGGCAGGAACAAAGCTGGTCCAGAATGCAATTATTTCCGGCGGCAGCGCTGAATGCAGTTTAACAAAGAAGTTGCAATGATGATAGTTTCCCTTGAAATGCAGATTTCTTCGTTTCTGAAATTGTTACTCTTTACATAACAATTGATCTTTCAAAATGGGAGTCGAGAAGAGGAAGTACGGTCAAATAACCAAGAATCCTGCCGCTGCTCCAGAACCATACGAACTCAATCGTATTCTACGTGATGCCTCGAAAGCTTCGCTGAGCCAGCGACGTCAATTTACATGGCTCGAGAGGTCTCAAGACTGGCCATCTCTCGCTCCAGAACAATGGCAGGCGAGGAAGGTACTCGGAAGAGGCAAGAACGGCGTCGTCGGTCTATGGGACTATATTGGCGACGATGATACCATGCCTAAACACCTGGTTGTCAAACAACAGAAGCTCGAAGATCAGATCGATGTCAACACAGTGAGATGGGAGTCGAAGACCATGCGCCTTTGTGCGGGAACCAACACGGACCATATTGTGAAATTGTATAGGGCGTACCATGAGGATGTGCCGACGGGAGTGAAGGATGATTTTGATCCTTATCCATTCGACGACGACGATGATCATACGGACGTGTGGGTCTCCAGGCTGTATATGGAGTACGTCGAGAATGGCGATATGGACGGTCTCATCGACAAGATACGCCCAGATACAGACAGGAGTATGCAAAATGAAGCCGATGACGATCAGACGCGAATTCTTATGCCGGAAGAACAGATTGTAAGTACAAAATTTTGATTTCATCCCGACATACTGGTGACCACTTAGTGCCGGTCTTCGACTTTCTTGCCCTACCATCTTTTCAACTCCACTCTCTGCTACCGTTATCGATGGTCGAAACTAACTGACCATGCCAGTGGAGAATATTTGGTTGCTTGGCTAGAGCCGCCCTGCTTCTGGAAACCGGCACTGAAGTCGTCAATGAACCAGACGGAAACTGGAAACCAATTGCTCACTTTGATATAAAGCCACCTAATAGTAAGTCCCTGTCGCTCTGTAGCTCTGGTTCTGAGACGTACTTAGCTGATTGATCTCCAGTTCTTATCGGTGGACGAAGGGATGTCACAGATCCCGCTGACAAAGATACCTCCCATAGACGGCTGGAGGCCTTCAAGCTCGCTGACTTTGGCCTAGCATTAACTGTTCCAGATGATACAACAGAGGAGCCGTGGTACAAGTCGACAAGGTGGCGTATAACACCAGGGTACGATGCTCCCGTAAGTGCCAATCTCCCGAGTTCTATGAGAGAGTCGGCCTCTGAAACAAACTAGGAGCAGCGGTACAGCGGCCATTACAACAAGTCTATCGGATTACCGACCAACCTTTTCAGCATAGGTTGCGTAATGGTACAATTGTTGACAGGTGAAACTCCAAGGAGGTACACAATCCACAGCCCTCACTACGATCCCGATACCAAAAGACATGTACAAGTCATGGGCGGGGAAATCAAGGACCCCAAATGGTACCCTTACAGCACCCAACTCATCAACCTCATCCTTGCCTGCTTAGCCTACGACCCTGACGACCGACCACCAGCAAGCTGGCTCGTCACATCCTGTCAGAATGCTGAAAGGCTATTCAACACGATGTATGTGAAAGCAGGACGACCGCCCCCTGACCCTCTAGGTGGAGCAGGGCTTCCAAACCAGCTCCCCGCGGGTGGTTATTGGGATACCAAATACGTTATTCAGAAACTGAAGGATTTCGTAAATCTCGTCGTTCAAATGTTGCCAAAGAGCGACAGACCGGGCAGTGGCCGGGATGCTCCGGATCCAGATCCAGGCGATGATGACGATATCAGCCACATTCCGTTGCTGTTCCCTGATGAGCCAGAGCTATCAGCCCCGAAGTTGGATGATTATGATTTTGAGCCGCTGAAGGATACTCCCGTTCCGAAGAAACCTAAAGGAAGAAAGTGATTTTGCTTCCCAGAATAGGTCAGGTTTGGGATCTAGGAGCGAGCTATACACTTTGTCCTTGGTCTTGTGGAGCTAAAGTACCCTATGGAGACAAGATACTTGTTCATATGAATTTTTGTAATGTTGAAGAATTAATCAAGCTCTTTTTCTGCTGCTGAGATAGAGGAAGGAGATAATCTTACTAGTTTTAGAATGGCCTGTCAATAAGAACTGTACTTGACCTTCCCTCAACCGATGACAAGGATGAAATGCGGCACTAAGAAGCATGTACTCTAGATATTACAAAGTACACAGAAACCAGAGCAAACCACCCTGAAAGCAACAACCTGTGCTCTCTCCCATTAGCAAAACTTCTACGATTTGAAAATTCTCCTTCTAGCACTCCCTATTTTCAACTTACAACTCCGTAGCATGGCTCTCTCCCATCCCCATAACTTTCTGTACTCCCTCATGCTCAGCAACTTTAAGATGCGCCTGCTCCTTTGCATGATCATCTTGCAGCTCTGAAAGTCCGGTATAATCATCTACAATAAGCTGCGCGACATTCATCCCCATTAAAGCATTCGTCTCCATCGTGCTGATAAAGCTTTCCATCCCGCTCGTGTAATAAAACCCTCTGGCGAGCTCCGGATCCTCGAACGTGACGCGTGGATATTCGTACGGGTATGACTGCCACTCATAAGGGTAGTACCAGGAAATATTTTGCTTCGCTTCAGTGGTTGACGGGAACTTCAATTGTCCGAGATCGGAGGGGAAATCTACGCCCAGAATTCCGGATAGGAAGGTAGATGTCACGGCCTCTGGTGAGAAGATCTTGTAAAGGTATTCTTTCTCCAAGGTTTGCGGATTGATGACTTGCCGCAGGGTACTGATGCTGAAGAAGCCGGCAGGACCGACACCCTGCTCTTTGTTTGGAGGGATTTCGTCCGGTGGGAGGGTGGTGAGGATCGTGGAGGGCATGGGGTCGCCGGCCGCAACGTTGAAATAGAGCGGGTTGAGCTTTTGTGAGGAGGTGAAGAGTGTTACGTGGAGGGTGACGTACGGGATCTTGTCTGGTGTGCGCTTGAGCATTCCGGCTTCCATGTCAATTTTGGAGTACTGGAACGGAGCGGCGAGGACGACGGTGTCGAAAGGCTCTTCGTCGGTAAGTATTTGGCCAGAGGCAGCGTCGAAAGAGGAGGTTGCGAGGTTATATTTGCTTTTGCTCTTGGAAACACTGGTGACTGTGGTGTTGAGCATTAGGGTTGCGTTGGAGTACTTGATCATGCCGTCGAAGATTCGCCAATTGCCACCGTCGATTTGCATGGCGCCTTCGATGGCCATGCAGACCATAGTCTCAAGTCCGTGGATGAGGTTGAGATTCGAGGCATAGTTGACGCGAGTGCTGGCTTGAATGATATCTGATGCAAATTTCTCACCAATCTGGTCTTGTTAGATATGATTTGACGCGGCTCATCAGACCACTTACGTTGTTCTCCTTCAGATACTGCTCTCCAGTCACCGATGTCACCTGAGTGAGGTCCAAGTCCAGAGCTCGATCAGACAATGATCTGAACGGGAAGAAGGGAAATTGGTAAAGCTTCAAGAATCTGGCGACTGTGCTCTTCATCAATTGTTGAGTTCGGTAAGGGGCAGTTCCATATTTCCAGAAAAGTTTGGCAATGTCCCACCAGTACCATCCGCTATCCTTCTGCGTATACACGAATTGCGTTCCATCCCAGATGCCGAGAAAATCTGGTTCCTCAGTCTCAGACTCACGAGGACTGAGCTTAAACTTGATGCTAGCATTCTTGAGGATGGCGTTGACATCAACGAAGATGCTTGCACCGAGCTCAACAGGCTCAAGCTCATTGCCGTAGGCTGGAACGGTGGTCGAGCGACCTCCCACATAGCTAGATCTCTCATAGATCGTAACATTGACAGGGATGCCAGCTTTTGAAGCGAATTCTTGCAGATAGTAAGCTGTTGAAGCTCCAGCGGCTCCAGCACCTATACAATCGCATTAGTACTCAACTAATCATCAAACAAGAGAGATTTATTAATGGACTATGCCCATGGAGACTTAGGTAGAGGCAAGTCCAAGCATGAAACATAAGTCATAATAATTGAATGTAGATGGGATAATGGAAAATATGTAGAGCCACGCTAGAAATGTGAGATGAATTCTCCCTGATCTTTCACTTGAAAGAAATGCATGATTATACTGCAAGATGCTGAGAGATGATGTTTGAAAGAGACATCTGGGGACTAAGATCGCTACCCCTTTTTGGCCACATGCCTAAACAAAATACCACGATCTCAAAATTGGTCGATCTAAGACTTGTAACGAACTGAAAAGCAAAGCAACTCTAATAGCCTCCCATTAGAAGATGGAAATCGATGAACATACCAATGACAGCAATCCGTTTGGCATTAGCATCCGGATAAACACGCTCCTCAGCATCCGTCTCAGCATTGACCGTAGAACTATGAAGCGTGGAAGTGAAAGGCCAAAAGCCAAAGCCATAGCTTTGACCACAAAAGCCCAGAGTAAGGAGCGCGAGTACTAGGTTCCTGCCTGCGTACATATTTTCGTAATATTCGATGAAGCTCCTTGAATGGTTGAAGGACGAAGAGACGTTATGTCAGGCTGCAGGGTAGTTCAGCCTCGTAAGCGGTGGTCCTTGCCTTCTCGGCCACCGTAGAAAAGAGGTCGCGATCCTTCTATTCGCGTCAACCCACGAAAAAAGCTTCGAGCTGCTATATTTTCTGCATTTACGACTCCACGAAACCGATCACGCAAAGGAATTTCCTGGAAACTTGAGCATAGTCAAGATGTCTGCCGCGCAGCTTCTCAACCCTAAAGCTGAGTCACGGGTTCGTGTTTTAAGGAGCTGGAAGAAAATATCGCTAACATGGCATAGAGAAGAGGAGAAGCTCTGAAAGTCAACATCAGTGCTGGCGAAGGTCTGCAAGATGTCCTGAAATCGAATTTGGGTCCTTTGGGGACGATCAAGATGTTCGTACTTCCTCCTGGCCTCACAAATAGATATAGAGCTAATAGCTTCCAGGCTTGTTGACGGTGCTGGCGCGGTACGAAAAAAGCTCCCAAGTCCAACTCTCCTTTTCTAATACTCGCAGATCAAACTTACGAAAGATGGCAATGTCCTGCTACGGGAGATGCAGATCCAGAATCCTACTGCGGTTATGATTGCACGAGCAGCTACGGCCCAGGATGATATTTGCGGCGACGGCACGACATCAGTTGTTCTTCTTGTTGGTGAACTTTTGAAGCAGGCGGACAGATATATCTCGGAGGGTCTACATCCCAGAATAATCACTGATGGGTACGAGATTGCTAAGACGGAGGCTTTGAAGGTGAGAATGGACCATCCTCTCAAACAAGGCTTCTGCTAATGGCCTATTCATAGTTCCTGGATGAGTTCAAGCTGGAAAAAGAAGTTGACCGAGAACTCCTACTGAGCGTTGCCCGAACCTCACTGTCTACGAAGCTCAACCATACCCTTGCAGAAAAGCTTACCCCAGATATCGTCGATGCCGTCCTCTCTATCTACCAACCTCCTGCGAAGCCTGACCTCCATATGATTGAGATCATGAAGATGCAGCATAGAACTGCCTCTGAGACGCAACTGATTCGAGGCCTGGCCTTGGACCACGGCGCCAGACATCCAGACATGCCGAAGAAGGTCGAGAATGCGTTTATCCTGAGTTTGAACGTTAGTTTAGAGTACGAGAAATCAGAGATCAATTCCGGTTTCTACTACTCCAGCGCTGAACAAAGGGATAAGCTTGTGGAGAGCGAGCGTCGGTTTGTTGATGAGAAGTTAAGGAAGATTGTCGAGCTGAAGAAGGAAGTTTGTGGCAATGACCCAAAGAAGGGGTTTGTCATTATCAACCAGAAGGGTATCGATCCTCTCTCCCTCGATGTTTTGGTCAAGAACGGCATTTTTGCTCTGAGACGGGCGAAGAGACGGAACATGGAGAGATTACAGTTGATTTGTGGGGGGACTGCACAGAACAGTGTAGACGATTTGAGCCCAGAGATCTTGGGATGGGCAGGAAATGTCTACGAGCATCAACTTGGGGAGGAGAAGTACACGTTCATCGAGGACGTGAAGGAGCCAAAATCCGTTACGATTCTCATCAAGGGCCCAAATCAACACACCATTCAGCAGATCAGTGATGCTGTCCGAGATGGTCTTCGAAGTGTCTACAACATGATTGTCGACAAGAGCGTCGTTCCGGGAGCAGGAGCCTTCCAAGTTGCATGTGCAGCACACTTGAACAGCGAAGCTTTCCGCAAGACGGTCAAGGGAAAGGCGAAGTGGGGTGTACAGGCATTTGCGGATGCTCTTCTGGTTATTCCAAAGACTCTGGCAGCAAATTCGGGACATGACATCCAAGACGCATGTAAGTGCTTTCAAATTCCCCCGCCTCGCTTACAACTGACATATACAGTGGCCACCCTTCAAGATGAGCACGCTGAGGGAAACATCGTTGGTCTTGACTTGAAGACCGGTGATGCTATGGACCCCGTGCTGGAAGGCGTCTACGACTCTTTCCGCGTCCTGAGAAATGCCATTGCGTCGAGTTCGGGCATTGCATCGAATCTTCTTCTATGCGATGAGATGTTGAAGGCCAGACAGATGGGTAGACAAGGAGGCCCGGGACCAGGAACGGACGAGTAAATAGTGGATTGATTGGAGCTTCGGCTCTTCCTCGATCTTTGCGCGGCGGTACGTGGCATGAATTTGTGCCTCAGCGAAGCTCGTTTGACGATGTAACACCGGATGTACAACACTCAGCCATTTCGTTGGAGTGGAAAGAAAAGAAAAGAATCGGAAGGATGCATGCAGCGGGTGAATAGATGGAATCGAGCAGCACAATCAAAAAGAGAACTTGTAATGCATGCGAAAGTGTCACGAGCTCGTGTTCTTGGGCGTAAGACGTCGGGACCGAAGAGTCAATAAAGATTTTGTGCCTAAAGAGTGCTCCGCGCCGACATGCCGTAGTGTAGCATTTGCAGCACTGGCCCTGCTCATTACCAGTACTAGCACAGCAAAGTAGACAGATAAGCTTAATTCGCTGCGGGGACTTGGCGTTAGTGGCCCCGTCTGAGTTGATTTTAGGGGTTCTCGCATCGGAAGTACGGTCAGTACAGGCCCGATCTGGCCATCCCAAGGCCTGAACAGGGAGCATTTCTAGATCTCAAATCCCAAGTTCAGCTGGCTACAGCTGGCTGCCGGAGCACGGGAGATCTGCTTGAGCGCAAGATGCATTCGATGGAACAGGGAGGTGGTGCGCATTTTCTTCTTTCTCGCCCACCCAATAAAGAACACTGACCATGTAATTCGGGGCGCATCCAACAAATTACAGTGCTCCCAAGACGCCAAAGATCCCTTGGCGTTCTTCCTGTTCCATTTGTGACACTCCGCCATACGCGTCGTGGGCCGCTATACCAAAAGCACCCCTGCTACTCCAATACGAAAGGAACATAACCTCTCAACTTCATATTTCTGGCCTTTTGGTCGTATTTCCTTTTGCATCCCCAAATTTCAACTTGTGCAGCCAGTGATTGCGGCCTCGCTTGTGTTCAACTCCTCTGGAAATATGCTGGCACTCTCGTCAACGCATCGCTGATCGACCCGCAAGGTCGCGTGCTTTCATCCCAAGTTCATCGACGCAGGGCCCTGCTGATGGGCCGAGAGCTTACGAAATGCTACGCTTTAGGAGATACCGCGTCTTTCTGGTCTTTGCGGCGGCCATCACGCTCCTTATTGTCAGGTTGACGCACTCGAGTGATTGGGCGCAGTATGGAGAGAGCTTTAATTCTCTAAGATTTTCGAACAAGGAGAATGCTATTGCGAGGCCGGTGAAGACGACTCCGCCTTTGACATGGAAGCCGAAGGATGATCCCCCGATTGAGAATGGACCTCCTGAGTCGGCGCAGATAAAAGGCGGAAAGGCTGCAGTTGCGGAGAAGGTTAAGGAGAATGTGAAAGCGACGTCGAAGGTCGCAGAGACGGTCAAAGAGACAGAGAAGCCCAGCACAAAGTCAAGTCCAGCTCCCTCCATACCTCAGGTCGTTCTGCCAAACAGGAAGCCAATTCCGCCCACCAAGGTGTTGGTGGATGACGACGAGGCCGACATCCATCCCATTGCGCCGCCAAGCAGACAAGAGCTACCGACCTACACATCTCCTGCACCGACTACGATACATTGGGAAAGACAGATCGAGCATTTCCCCATCCCTACTGAGTCCATCATCAAGCTACCTACGGGGGTCCCTGTCAAAATCAACAAGATACAGCATGACTTCGAGGACGAGACTACAGATGCTAAGATCACTCGCGAGAAGAGGCAAGCGAAAGTTAAGGAGGAGTTTCTGCGGGCTTGGAATGGATATAAGAAGCATGCATGGCTGCACGACGAAGTTACGCCCGTCACGGGCAGGTTCAAGGACCCGTTCTGCGGATGGGCTGCTACGTTGGTGGATACACTCGATACTTTATGGATCATGGGCCTAGAGGAAGAATTCGAGGAAGCAGCCAAGGCGGTTGATCAGATTGATTTCACAACAAGTCGACGAGGAGATATCCCTGTTTTCGAGACGACAATTAGATACCTTGGTGGGCTTCTGGCAGCATATGATATTAGTGGAGGCCAGTATCCGAACTTGCTGGCGAAAGCTGTGGAGCTGGGTGATATTCTGATGGGAGCTTTCGATACGCCGAATCGGATGCCAGTCTTATATTACAGATGGAAGCCGACTTTTGCCTCCCAGCCGAAACGTGCAAGCCAGAGATCTAATTTGGCGGAGCTTGGTTCGCTGTCTATGGAGTTTACGAGATTGGCGCAGTTGACCCATGACCCGAGGTACTATGATGCTGTTGCCCGTGTCACCAATGCGTTGGCAGAATGGCAGGAGCGTGGTACGAAGCTTGGTGGTGTGTTCCCGGATAATGTGGATGCTTCGGGGTGCAATCGGACTCATATTGAGGAGGTGCCAATGGTTTTTAAGGAAGTGCCAGGAATCAAGGCCGCGAATGCTGTGTCTGAGGATTCGATTGGATACGAACCTGATGTGGTCGATACTGTGAAGGAGCCGAAACCAAGAAAGAAGAAGATCAAGGATGATGCCAATGGACCTGGAGATCTGGAGCTACAGATTGTCCCTGGAGTGCCGAGTAAGGCCAATATTGAGGGTTGGGATGGAAATCATGAAGAGAAGAAGTCTTCGAAGCGAGACTTAAGTGGAGATATCATTGTGGATACTCATGAGGTTCCCGTTTCGAACGTATCGGACCCCATTCCAGCTACGCCTGTGGTTGAGGCCAAGGCACCGCTCGATACCATTACTGGACTTCCGCTCGATATTCCGGCAGCTAAGTCAAAGATTGGAGATGCTGTTGGAGACTGGGATTGCAGACCGCAGGGTCTGGAACCAACAAACGCGTATGGCAGGGAGAAATACTCGATGGGCGGTGGGCAAGATTCTACCTACGAGTATTTCCCAAAGGTATGCATTTCCCAAGTTTGATATGAAAAAGGGGCTAATTTGGAACAGCAATATCTTCTTCTCGGCGGACTCGAAGAGCAATACAAGGGAATGTATCTCAAAACTGCCGATGAAATTAGAAAATGGATGCTGTACAGACCCATGGTCCCAGACGACAGAGACATCTTGTTCTCCGGTTCCGTAACTACCATGGGAGACCCGGAGGCTGATCTAAAACTCAATGCCGATGTCGAACATCTCACCTGCTTCATCGGCGGCATGATCGGAATGGGCGCTAAGATCTTCGGCATTGACGACGACTTGGAGATTGCAAAGAGACTCGCAGACGGTTGCGTGTGGGCATACGAATCTACGGCCACAGGTATTATGCCTGAAGGTGCTCTTGTGATGCCCTGTGCCAGCGTTCAGGATTGCCATTGGAACGAGACCGCGTTCTGGGAGTTCTTGGATCCATCATGGCAATCTAGAGATAAGAATGAGAAGATTTATCTCGAGAGCAAGGCTCAGCGTGAGGCTGAAGCTCAAGCTGCGGCTATTGATGCTGCGAATAGGGCTGAGGCTGAGAGAACGAAAGCTATAGAAGCTGAAGAGGAGACCGCCATGCATGAGCTCTTGACGACCAAGGTGGATACGCTAGACCCCGAGCATGAGAAGGCATTAGATGCCATGTCCGGCACTGGAAGTGAGTCTCTGAAGAAAGCGAAACCTGCTTCTCTGCAAAAACGTTTGTTTGGCCCTGAAAACGCATCCCTTTTCAGTGACGCTGACAGTTTTACAGGAGATATAGCAGCAGGTCCAGGCTCACGAAAAGGTCAAGGCGGTCGCCCAGTCCCACCTCCTCCCCCAGCTCCCCTCTCCCCAGCAGACTCCGAGCGCTACAAAGCCAAATCCGCGTCCGTGGAAGCAGAACTAAACGACATGGTCGCATCAGGCCGCCAAGCCGAGATCCCTCTCTCCAACGCACCACCACCCACGCAACCCATCCTCCCCGACCCTAACAAACCGCTCAACCACACCGAGTACGTCACCGCACTTATCAAACAACAAAATCTCCCCCCAGGATTCGTGCAACTCAATCAAAAGAAATACATCTTACGTCCTGAAGCCATAGAATCCGTGTGGTACATGTACCGCATCACCGGCGATCCGAGCTGGCAGGATAAGGGATGGAAGATGTTCACGAGCATTATTAATGCGACGAGTACGCAGTATGGACATAGTGCGATCGTGGATGTGACGAGGCGGGAAACGACGTTGAGTGATGGGATGGAGAGTTTCTGGTTGGCGGAGACGTTGAAGTACTTTTATTTGCTCTATAGTAGGCCAGATGAGGTGAGTCTGGATGAGTGGGTGTTAAATACGGAGGCGCATCCTTTTAAGCGCCCTGTGTAGATGCTCATGGCTTGAGGGAGAGGCGAGAAGAGGAGAAGGGGAGAGAAGTGAAAAAGTTGTACGATGGGAGAATGAGGAATGGAGTTCGGAGTAGAGTGGCCTGGAATGGGTGTTCGGCACACACACACAGCAATGGTTTTCTTTTCTCTTCGACACTCTGTGTGAGGCAGCATTAGCATGACGGCCGGGTTTAGACGGACCCACAGAAGAAAAGAACCAGGGTGTAATGCATGTGCAGGCGTTATGGGCATTGAGAAATTGAGAATCAAGGGCTTGACCTAGAGCGAGGGAGCGCCAGCCAATGACTCAAGATAGTCGAGCGAGAATGAGATGTTTTACTTGTTCTTCAGTTGCCTTCTCACTGAGTACCTTCCTGTGCCTTACCTTTCTTCACTTGCCAGCTAACACTAGCTACATTACTCCCCACCTCATTCCTAGGATCTTAGCAGATCTTTAGCAATTTTCGACCAGAATGTGTTCTACCTAATACTGCGATTTTACACTCAGATACCACCGATATCGTTAAAATTCTCTTTAAGTCAAAAAATCTCAAGCCAAGTGACGCTGTAAGCTACAGTACCCGTCAACTGCTAATGAGCCGACTTTTTTTGTCATTTCACCCCAACATTAATTCTATTATAACTCTATCAATTTCCGTCCAAATACTATTCAAACTACATTAATTGAATTATCGCGATTCGCTCTTTCCAACTATTCACTTTATAACCAAATCCGTCTACAAACCACCTCAATACTTAATATTCCACCTTTTACAGCAATACAAGCTGCTACCCTACACGGCATACTCTAATATAAAGCATCGAACAACGACTTATCTAATATATCAAATGCAGCCTGTAAACAACTTTCCAAACGCTGCTGCGAGAGCTCTAACTCTTAACTTATCTGCAGCAACCTTAGGAAGCATCTTATAGAACTATACTTTCAAGAGCCACCAAATATACTTAATCGGGTTCAGATCCGGCGAATAAGGAGGCCAATCTATAATATATATAATGCTATTCTCAGCAAACGAGTCTTTCACCTTGTGAGTAGTGTGAATTAATGGGTACGACTGGACCGTCAACCATTAGTGCCACGCTAAATCTGGTGGCGTATAAAAGCGAGCCAATGAGTTTGCTACGTAATCTCTTACTAAGCACTACACCTTCTCGCATGTTTGAAGAAGGAACACCTTAGTAATTTATTACTTAGCTTACGCTCTCTTTTCCCATCTCCCCGTTTTTAAGATAAAATGATTTATTAGACTCTTACTATATTAATTAATATCCTATATTTTTATTAAACTAGCACTAGGGGTATAGATTACTAAGATTCTCCTTTCGCATTTTGAAGTGGTGAGAGGGCAAAGGGGTAGGCTTAGTAAGAAATTACTTAGCAAACTCATTGGCTCGCTTTTATACGCCACCAGATTTAGCGTGGCACTAACGATTAACGGTCCAAGTCGTATCCAAATATACTCGTATGGAGTTGACAATTTTCGCATGACAGAACCGAAGGATAAGTAAGGTATGATTGGCTACTAGGAAAGAGAATTGTCACGTGATCGAACGGACTGAGCAGAGGTGATTGCAATATTAGGGGCCTGAGGCAGCCATAGGAGCCTTGAGAGGCGCTGTAGCATTGGAGTTTGAGCAGTCGTCTTTAGCAATCAATTTAGTATTCTTTAATCTGTCACATGATCTGTACCCATAACCGCAACAGGACGGTGAGCCGAGTGTGATTAGCGCCTGAGCAGAGCGGCGACGCTGACTAACTGCGGTGGACGCGGATCAAAAAAAAA
>AYLM01002703.1:0-44753 GCA_001625345.1 Cairneyella variabilis | reverse complement strand
TTATATAATAGTAGAAGTATATAACTTTCTATAGTTTTCTAATCAGAATATTAAATTCTTATTACTTCTAATTATTTATTTAAAAGGGCGCACGATTCTTATTATTAGTTGTTTTAATATAGTTGACTTAAATAAGGACTTTTTGGTGTAAAAACGCGAGGTTTTGCCCGGGGTGGGTTTTTAAGCGGGATATCGGTTAAGGCTGTCGGGCGTAAGACAATGCACATGGCCCGGAGCCGCCGGTAATGCTACCAATAACGATTCTCCCGGAACGCCAAGGCAGACTTTGAATTCTGGAACCAGGACAATTGAAAGACGTCTCGTCTTTCTCATGCTGAGTTATTTGTGCTGAGGAGGTCAATCTGGGCAAGCATAGCGAGGACCAGGACTCGATCACGCAATTAGGTACTTAAAATATGATTAATTGGGACAAATAATAGCCTCTCAACTTGTCCGCAACCCTTTAAAGTTTTATGCGACATGCTTTGCTCATAGATGAATCAGATCTCAGCGGGAGCCCAAAATACTTACCACTAATACCCGAAACTAAACACTCTAATAGATGTATCGTGGAGTATAAAACGTTACTGAAGGCAAGAAATGCAGGATTATTTGTTTCAAATTTAAATTTAGCGATATGTACAACTGTCCCGCCGATACAAAAGAGAATCGTGCTTGTTCTGTATGCCAATTTGGTCCTGTCGACTTCAATACCCCGCGAGAACGCAACTCAAGGGTTCAAAACAGAATGACAACATTGAGACGAGCTCGAAAAATCAAGAACACGCTCTTTGCCAGATCCAACTCATAAATCGTCAAATAACTGAAAGCCACATTCAAATTAACACATGTGGTAGGTATTCAAAGAAAAAAACATATGTCACAAGTCATTACATCGTAAATCCCGCCAGAGGATATGGGTATCAAAATCTGGTATCGAGCTGTGAAACAATGAAATGCTGAAGTCGGGTAGCAGTAAACGCCAAAAATGCTATTGCACAAATCCACCCGCAAGCGCACCAAGGAAATCAGCAATTTTCTGGGGAAGGGGGGCGCAACGAGTGCGCAACATTGTTGGAGACCTAAGATCTCCTGGGGTGTAGCCGAAGCGGATTTTGCCCTTCTGGGAGGTCCAAGAGGAACGTATCGATTTCGCCACAATAATGAACTAAGAATGAAATACGTTGTGAAAAGAAAATTGAGCCCTCATCGAGGAAGAAACTATCGACGTCCATGTCGTTCGTGCCGTCTGGATCGGCCACTCTCACTCGGGCGTCGTTTGCGCCGTTGTGCTTCAGCCTCTGCTAGGGTCGGAAGAGCGACTTCTTCTTCATCTTCGTCGCCATCATCATCAGCATCGTTATACGCTGTATTTCGTGACGACGAAGACTGCCTGGTATCGAAAGAGGCTGCGCCGGAAGAATATTGGGTTTGAGCCGTAGATGAATCTTGAGTTGAATACTGCTGACTGATGACAGGTTCGGCGGAGGCATAATAGCCTTGGTTGCTTGGATAGTTACTCTGGTTATAGGAAGTGCTCGAGGCTGTCGATCCTGAGGAATAAGCAGAAGGCAGGGCCTGCCCAGCAGCTGTGCGAATCTCCCCGCTTGCCGAACCTGTCCTTGCCGAGTACGAAACAGGAGGGTACCCGCCGGATGTTGACGCAGTATTGTATCTGGTATCTTGCTGATAGCCGGTTGAAGAGGGTGTGCGGCCCATGGGATATTGAGGGGCAACAGAATATGAGTAACCCGTCCCAGTGCTGCTCCCACTAGCCGCTGGAAAGCCTGGTCGAGACCCATAGGTGGACTGATTCGGGTAACTGGGTCCAGCCCATGGGCCTGTCTGAGGATTCCAGGTTGAAGGATTGTATCCTGTAGTCGGGTTATAAGGTGCCGGAGCGGTGTAGCTCTGGCCAGAACTTGAGCCATAGCCTTGTGACTGCGTTGCGAATCTCCCGCCCATGCCAGCAAATACAGCGCTACCTTGAGGATTCGGTGCTGGAGGTGGCATGCCGTACGCGTCTGGCGGGAAGTGAACATCCTTGTAATAGGTGCTGAGGAGTATCTTGGATCTGTCATCCAGTTCACCAACGTCTTTGACTTTCACATTCGCCTCCACCGTGTAGACTCTACCGTAGTTGATCAAGGAGGGATTTGTAATTTTGGCTGCGTGCTTAGAAAGTCTGACTCGTAGAGCGTGCTTGTTGATTCCTTCTATGCTTTTTGGTTGTTCATGGCTGCTGTAGATCTGGCCGTGCTCATCAAGATTGATGCCCTTCTTTTTGTACCCTTTGCCATTGTAGGTGGTGACGGGCAGGCATATGCAGTCTCTATTGCCTTTGCTGTATCGGACAACCACAAATCGCCTGATCGTGGTGTAGACCCATTGGTTATAAATGACTTGACTCATGAACTGCTCGTTCTCACTGCCAGCTGTGGCACCTGCCGGATCGGTCCAAAGGGTACTGAAGACTCGCCCTGGCTGAAAAAACATTGTGTAATCGCGGTTCCTAACCTGGTAGCTGTCGTCAAGCTCTTCGACGGTGCCGTCAGTGCCGCGAATATGTCGGGAATTTGGTGTTTCAATTGCCAGAAGGTTAGGCGGTTGACTCACAGTGTCTGGCACTGCTGATGGCTGGACAGGTAGCTGACGTGCTGGGGCAGTGTTTGTAGAGGTACGCCATCCTGATGGACTCGTGGTGTATAGTCCCTCATTGATGCTCAAACTACCCATCTTTGAGGGCAAATCATCTCTGTCTTGGTAGCTTCCACTACCATGATGGCTAGACGAAGCATGGACACTTCCGGAATCTGGTGGTGACCCGCACGCACTTGAGCTGTCGAATGTGCCTCCCTGTAAAGGTTGTAGATATGAACTCGGGCCTTGAGGAGTCCTCGATGGATCATTGTAGATATCGATAGGCTCTGTGTTACTAATCACTACAGATTGCCTTCGTGCTCGACTCTGCTCTCGTCTACTCCGAGGTATATCTTGAGGTTCTTGCGCACTGTTTGACCCCAAAGTCAGTTATAGCGCCCGGGGTTGAGTGGATACAAGGCAAGCTGCAACTTACTTGGGTAATTCATCCGCGTATCTTCGGACCGTTCGTCCATCTATACTTCGCATTAGCAATCTTCAGCCTTTCATTGGAACTGAGAGGAAGATTACATTCCAACCTGTCGACATAATATCGCCCTGTGTCGGGCTCTTGCGACCACTGTTGTTCACTCATGGCGAAGGCCGGCGGGGAATTCCAAACATCCAGCGGTTCCAATTGCCCCGCAAGCCCCAACCTTTATCTCATAGGGCGGGTAATTGGGCTCACTGCGGCTCTGCGCAGCTCATAGTGGAGGAGATAAGTATGCAATTGACACGGTCCACGTATTTGATGCATAAAAGACCGGAAGAAGGTAGGAATTGCGGGTACGTCGATGTTCAGTGGTGAGTCTTGGAGGGGTTACAAGCCCTCGATCTCCACAAACCTCAATCAATGCATGCAGGCGTGCAAAAAATAATACTCTGATAGGCCCAAAGTCACCTGCCGCCTGTGCCATGCCTTACTGAAGGTATGGAGTGCGTTAAGGCGTGGGACATGGAGAAAGAGAAGACGGACTATCTTGGGAGGGGAAAGAAGACAGCCATATCAGCAGGGTATCTTTGTATCTCTTCAAAAGTGTCTTGTCTCGGGCCGTCAGACACTCGTCCAATTGATGTACCTCCGTACTTTGAGATAGAGAGCTCCAGGAGGGACTTGCTGGCCACGGCAGGGCACCCGCGCAGTGAAGTTTGCTCAAGCTGGTATGAAACCACCTTTGGGCGATTTGCTATGGGGACCCAGCTTGGGTCTCGCGATGACCAGGGTGTGCTCGCGGGATTAGAGCTGTGAGGGATGAGGGCTTCCTCGGCAGCCTTGGAGGAAGGTGGTGCCCGAGATGCCGCTGGTGGGTTCATATGCAGCCACAAGAGCCCCTGTCCATGCGCCTGCCTGTAGGCTCGCATGTAGCCACTAATCTCGCATCAACCTGCCATTTGGTCTGCGACAATGCCAAACGCAAGAGGACAGTTCCCAGCTGTGAGAATGAGGCTCTTCCATAATCTCCCGATCCCCTCGCAGCCGTTATTAGCACCGTCTCCCCTTTCAGGCACAGAGGACGGCGTCGTAATCCCATGCGCCTCATTCCGGCAAACCGGAGGCGAAGTGATGCAAGAAGCAATTCTTCACGCTGATGTGGCTCTGAGAGACCTGAAGTTCGCGATCCCAGACTTTTTTCCAGGTTAGGGGCTTCGACGAGAGGAAGGATTGTCGCGCTTCTTGTGGCCCACAGCAAGGCGAAGTTCCCAGACCTGTGCCGGGACTCTAATGTGTCAAGTACTACCCTTACGTGTGAATAGACGGTGCTATTTCCTCCTGAGTCACGTCAATCCAGCAATCAGATCGACTCTCCGCCGAGCCAATCTACTCGGGAAGTGCAGGCCTTCCCGCAGACGAAACTTTGTCACCCAGGTCTGATCTCCGTTCTGAAGAAGTCTCAAGAGAATCGAATGTTCAACTGTGGCAGGAGAGAGTCCAAGATAATGAATTCCCACCATATGAAGATGCCACCTCTACTACCATGTTCGAATCACCAACTACTGGCCGACGAGCAACCTCTCAACTCAAAACGACACCAAACGTCGGACCCCAAGATATAGTCGACCGATCAGCTCTAGCAGCTGCCAATGCTCCAAGCACAGAAAAAGCCCTACCTCGAATCGAGTCAACGCACCATCCAACTAGGAGAATCAAAGATGGGTTGGAAGTGGGAGACATTCAGGCCCAGCACATTAGGGAAAGAGAACGGATTGCGATACTTCGTGGTAGAGTGCGCCGCACACGCCGTATGCGGAAAGGGCAGAGAGAAGAACTGCGTCCCCTTCAGGAAAGCGCTCGAAATGCATTCGATGTATTGACAAGGAAGGTCAACGAGCTTTTTGCCTTGGGTAAACTGGAGGAGAGCATACTTCCATATTACGAACAGTTGCGCGCTGTACAGGACCAACTGGGACCTGCAGAAGATTCGTACGACGCGATAGAGGGTCAACTGGAAGACGAGGAACAGGAGCTCGAGTACGAGGAAGATCATTTCTACAGTAACAACCGGATTCTCGATATCAATGTCTCCGAGACCCAACTGAATACGAAACTTTCTCCTCTTGTGCACGAATATCATCCCGAGACAGAAATTCCCCAACTCGCTTTGGGACCCGACATTCTCCAAGACTTCTTGGGGAAGGTACAAGAAGCAAACCAACTGAAGGCAGAGATCGACGAGTTGGAGAACGACTACTATGATTTCTCGAGAGAGGTAACGTTTCGCAAACGCCACCATATTGAAATCGCTACTGAAATCACAAAATTCATCAACGAGTATCCTGAACTGCATACGGACCTACTGCGAAAGCTTCACGATATCGAAGACGAGATATTCAAACTTCGAGATGATTGTTTACATCTAGGCCTTTTTGCGGAGCCTGATCACGTTTACGAGCCCCGCGATGCTCTTTACGAAGAAGTCATGGAATCTGTTGAGGAAGCAAACGATCGTTCTCCACTTCGCATGGCTGTCGATGAAGTCAATTATCCGCGACACGCTTCAAAATTTGATGACAAAAGAGATTATGTGAATCATTGGATTCTGCAGTGGGTCCAGGAATCATCTGTCGAGTCGCTGCTGTTGAAAGAATTTATATATTTTGAGTTTCCCGATGTACCGAAGAAGACCACCACCCTCAATGATGACAACTGGTCAATCCTTGCCGTGGAAAATTGGGATAAAGACTCTGCTGGCATTTTGACGAGTGAATTCTACAATGCTAGCCGCCTTGATGCTATTCATGGAGACGTTAGTCGGCAGGTCATGCCGAGCACTGGTAGATCGGGGATTTCTGACAGCTTGAGCTTGAATGTAGTACCAGATCAAGACCTGCTAGTCGAAGAGATTGCCATGATGAGTGACGCCATATTTTACCCTGCGGAACCCAAAGAGGGCGTTGTTGAAGTTGAGAAGGCCCCGAAAACCACCGACAAATCTTCATCGACAGAAATCACTCCAAAGAAGCATACGGAAACCGGGTATTTGTCTTCATCCGCAGTTCGCATTAGTCCTCCCGCACCGACCAAAGAAGAAATCACTCCCACCACGCCGAAAGTCACTCGAACCTGGCCAACTTCCTTTGAAACCACACCAACAGCAGACCAACTCTCCAGTCTTAGTCCTCTGGATCTGGCTTCAAAACGCCGAAACTCTCTACGAGGCTCGGATTATACCCCTCCTCTTCTCCTCTCAGGTTCTCCAACAAAACTAAGGCGCAGAAGCTTCCAGGGTCCTGATCGCGGGCCATCCATGTGATCACATTTCTTTTGTCACCTTCGGAATGTATATTTATTGTGTGTTATACCTGAAATATTCATCTGCTGCTACGGTTTAGCGATGGAGTCAACTGGATTTTGGACTCGTTTATTTTAGGGTGCTCTCTTCTCTGCTCCTCTTTACTGTCTGTAGAATCATAGTCAAAGGATACCAATCCGCCTGTTTTATTACTGGAGTCAACATCTCGGGATACGCATTTTTAATCTATTGCCTTTCTGGGGCGTTTTCTATCAGGAATATAGTACTACGTATGACACTGGAATTTCGCTTGGGATAAGGTCGCGTTAAAGTTGAAACTTGAGCAATTTGGAAGACTTTCGAGACCTGAATTTCTGTTCACATTTCTGTTGCCCCTTCAAATCATGTCACAAATAGGAGCTATTGGATTGAAGGAGTGCGAACTGGTAAATTTCGATAGATATCATTATGTAGATGAAACCCCAGAATGACCATCTTGAGGATGGACCACTTCTGTTCGTAGAATGTATTGCCGGATGTTAGAGATTTGAAAAGACTCCACTCCTCATGAATCTCTAATCGAGGGCAATAGTGCCGGTGTTCTCGAGTATTGTGCACCAGTGGATCTGCACTCGACACTGAGGCTTGATCTCTGCATAATGCGCTGAGGAGTGATGCCAACACAACAACCTTTCATCCCACAGGAAACTAGAAGCAGGCGCATTCCAACAACGTCACAACCACGCAACTGCTCGCAACGGTCTGCTGCTGGACAGACCATCTCATCATGGATTTCCCACATACACATATGGGTAAAAGCAACTATACGGACTTGAATTCAAAATCATGATACTCGGGACGTTGGGCTCCTGGGCCGCTGCCCAACTCATTCCCTTGTACAATGCCCTACCATATTCAACCACAGCATTTCCCTACGAATATTCTCCTTGAATCCGTCGCGCAAACTAAACATTGCCTTCAGCTCTCTCACAACCAGAGTTAGTGAGCTGGCATCACAATCAGTCCACGAGATCTGCATAGATCCCAAATCAGAAGCAGAACCTCCGCAGGGCTGCCCGACTTCTGCACCTCGCCGCTGACTGTTTGTGATGCTTCAAGGCCTGACCATGTCTTATATTTAGCCTCACGTTTTCTTTCTGTCTGTGTGGGGAACTGGGAATGTTGCGTGCCCTGAAATGTTTGGTTGGTCTTCGGTATTTGGGGATTTTCGTGGGCCTGCGGTCGGTTGGCTCGCTTAAGAAAGGAGGTTTTGTGGGTCTGGCTAGTGAGGAAAACTTGGTGAAGACGGAGATACTGGAATTTGCTGCTGAGATTACTAGTAGAGAGAAATCTCCTCAGAGTTCTTGAGTCTAGGGTTTTTAATAATTTCAGATAAGATTTGATATTTGTAGTATGAGCAACGTGAAGCTCAGAAGGCCTTAAGGGATGGGCAAAGGTCGTATAGCAACAGTCTAGGTAAATATAAAAATTGATAATCAGAACCTCTGCGATTAACCTCTCACGCAAAGCAGTAACTACCAAGGCGACCTTGCTAGTAGTATATAGTCTTGAGAAACGAATTTGACGCCAACTTCTACCAGCATTGCGTGAAATTGCACCTATGTGAATATTGCATAATATTGTCATTTCCTTACTAATTTTGAGTACTTTATATTGCCGTACATACTCCGAACCTTAAGTACTCAAATTCTGCACTCTATGCCTCTAATTCAACTAAATTAACCTACGAAGCTAGCTGAATTAATTTGATGCAATTACAATCTTTACAGTTGCACAGGGAGCAAAGACAGAAATAGGCTACACTGCTACGTACCAGCTTCGCCGCCCAAATCAGGCAACTGGTATTGCGAACACAAGATGGCCGAATGACGACTCTCATAAGGCCAGCGTGCCCAAACAGCCCGAGGAGCGAGACTGTGTCGTAGCCTTGCAGCTGTCCTTCAGCGCCTCATTGCCGCTTTGAAAAGTAGCTAGTCAGCCTTATGAACATTTGTAAAGATTCTCTGTCTGTTTGTGTCTATCTTTGCTCGCTTTTCAAATTTCTTTTCGTGGAGTTGGCACGCTGAAGTGACTCAAGATTGCATGGTCTTTTAATGATTCCGTGGCTCAATTAAGGGGGACAAATATGGCCAAAAAGGTAGATTCTGGTCATAGGTCTGCGTTCCAGGAATTACAGTTTTTGAAGGATTCTTCCTATCCCTGTTTCACGGTACTCGTAAAGAACCCGCAATATTCAAAAGCTCGCTTCTCGCAATAGTGCCAAGCTCGTGATCACTTATCTGTAATCCTGCGGAAGCACGGGAAAGCCATTCAAAAATAGCAATCCGCATTAAAAGCATTATGGATATGTTGCTTCGTATTTGTATCACAGAATGAGAAACGTGCTGAAACTCTGCACCTTCATAGGTCGAGTGGGGCCGCATGCGTGGCTTTCTTATCCGAGTCACATATTGATTGCCTAAACAGCCCATTTGTTCTTATCGCAGCCTCGCGAAGCGTTTCCGGAAAGGCAAAGCCTTAAAAGGGCAGCAGCTCAGTTGCCTTATGAGTGGTGCGGAGATACAAAAGGTTCTTCTGAGTACATTGATAATGTGGTGGCATTAGATGCATAGGCTTTGCTGTGCTTTTGGTGGGAAGGGCATTGGATCGCTCTTTTGGGGGATCTCTTCATGTCTTTCTGGTGTTAATAGCCCAACAAGATCAAAAATGAGCCAAGAGGTCCATAAATGAAGGTTAAAAGCTATGTTCATCAAAAACTAGCGGAGCTGCTATGGCTTTGAGAGAAAAGAACGGGCAATTTATCCAGTATCCATTAGTCAGACTGGGCTACGCCAACATAGAAAAATCTTTGCTAGGTATATATACATTGTACCAGTCGACGATTCCCGTATCCTTGCAAAAGCAAAGGGGCGCAATGGTCAAATCTCCAATTCTAATGATCCCCGTTTCAGTTCTCTAAACACCATACAGCCAAACGCTCGCAATATGATTAAAATGAGACGAGAAGAAGTCATAAGCCTCCTGGGCGCGTGGTCTAGCCATCAGAATCCAAAATAATCATCAGTGGCTCAAACACTGCTCCAAGAAAATCCTCCTCTGGGAGATGCAGGCGAATTGCCCAACTCCTCTAAATGTGCAATGTCAGGTAATTGGTTCGAGACCTCCGAAGGCGAGGGACGCACGATGGTTGCGTTGTTGAAATGGACATCGTGCCGATGCAAACGCTGGTTGACGATCGAGGTATTTTTGTGTGAATGTACCGCTCCCTGTCCTTGTAAACATCGCTGAAGTAGTTGCTCGTGGTGCTCCTGCTCCTCCTGCTTATCCTTTTGTTGCTGATGATGATGTGCTTGAGTCGCCATGCCAATACTGCCGGCATAATTCTGCACCGCCTGCGAGTTCTCAGCTGTCCCATCTTCATACCATAAATTTAACACAGCTTCTTGCCATTCCCACGGCTCACAAATTTTGATTTCCAGGCCATATTCTTCGCAGATGCGTGCCAGGTGGTTGACATCAACTGCTGAGCTTCGCAAAATGTCAAGCATCCAGTGATTTACACGCCCGGGTGTTGTCTTTGGGTAAGGGTTCTTCTCGTCGAGGGGCCAATCCAAATTTGACGACTCAAGGAAAGCTTGGAGGGCATTCAAGTTGTACACGCGGAGTACCTCAGGCTGGGACCCTCGATATTCATCTGCCTTGTGTTCTTGCAGTTCGTTCTTCATTCCAGGCTCTGGAATCAGAATGCAATACTTCGAGTACTCAGAAATTGGTGTTTCGGATGTGGCACTCTTGTTGCCCTCGTCTGCGAGATCCTTCAAATCTTGGGGATCCAGGATATTTCGCCACTCTCCCAGGTCTACTGGATCTCCCTCGTCATCGAGAAGCCTCAACGCGTTACATTCTGCCTGCAACTCTTCTACCTCTTTTTCTGTCATGGCAATCTCTTCGAGGATTTTTCTTTCCTCTGCATAAGACCCGTCAAGCCACGCCTGCTCTGTAGCAGCAAGCGAGCGACCAAAGCTTGTTCGCAATTCTTGTTGCTCTTGAAGAGAAAATCTCTCGTCCTCCAAATCATCCAGACGTTCACGCAAATTGTCTAGATCTCCTTTCTTCGATAAAAATGCTGCCACATACGGGTGATATTGCCGATTATATGGATTCTGCTCGTCAAAAAGAATCATGGATGGAGACGCTTCATCAAGTATTTTCAGGTCATCCAGAGTACCAGACCGCAAAGTGGGTACGACTTTCCATCGTGCGAAGAATCGTTCTTCCATCTGATGCAATTTAAACTCAGCTTGGTATAGCTCATCTTCGTAAGAGTTGCAGTCGTCCTCAAGTGGGCCGTACTCGTCTCTCGCATTGCGGCATTCTTGCAGAATCTCCTGCAGCGACATTTGAGCGGACTTTGTGGAGGGCATTTGTTTAGGGTCGACTCCAGACACTTGCCACTGAACCCTCTGGATCAAGTGATCTTCCGCACTGGACTTCTTGCTCTGCCTTTCTCGTAAGTACATACGCACTTCGTGGATCGAGGCGCGTAAGCCAAGAGTGTGATTTCTCAGGCTTTCTATGTACGACCACTCTCGTGCAAACGTCGTTTCCGCCAATTTGTTGTTACTGCTTTCGTCAATCTCAAGAAATTTGGAATCTCTTCTGATCGCTTCAAGCTGACTTGGAGGCTCTGCTGGAGGTGGACTTGGAGGGGGTAGAGCATTTATCTTGTCGATTCCAAAAGCTTGAGATGTGAGAAAATCAGACATTGTGCTCGAACTTTGTGCCCAAAACAGATTGTCAGTGTCTTCGGACGGGTCAAATTTAACAATGTCATCCGAATTCCTCCGACGTAATGGAATACTTCGAATTCTCTCAGCATTTAGGTCGTCTCGCACCACTCCAAAAGGCTCTTGCCACGATATGTGACCAGGTATCTTCTGATCACCGGTGTCTCTGATTCTGAAGTCCGTCAGAGATGTATCGTTCCAGGCGCCTTCTGACAAATTAGAAAGCGGTTGAGACCTGTTCGGAGATTTCGAATCCTGTCTGAGACCGCTTTTTAAAATAGGTGGGGTCCCCGGAGGTGGGGGGCCTGGAGGTGGTAAACTTGATATTTCCGGCGCATTGACGATCTCATCAATGAAAGACACATTAGAGGAGACCCGCGGAAGATTTGACGATTTGGGATTTGAGATTGACAGAGGTGACTGGTTTGACATAATTGGCACTGGTATCGCTATTGCTGGTATGCTCACGTTGGAGATACGTGGCAAGTTGTCAGTCTCGGTCGGCTGATTGGAAGGATGCTCATAGTTTTGAACAAGGGCACCATTCTGAACTTTAATTGTTGTTTGACTACTCGCATCGTCGTCCATCCCGAATTTGAGTCTTGTGATGTTGTTCAGGTATTTGGGACGAGGTTGCTGGTGATCTTGAAGCTTATGAGAGTCGCGCTCCACTAAAGCTAGAGTGGATGAGTCGGGCTTCAGAGGGAGCTCCGATTGTTTAATACTGCTTGTTGGCTTGAATCTGAGGATGCTTTGGATCGCTCTGCTGGCTCCATGCCGCCGTCCGCGTTCGATCTCTTGCCCTTCATTGCCGCGGCGGTGTGGGTCGGACATGAAGATGTCTGTCATCGAAGGTCCCTATAGTTCTGCTCATGAATGAGAATGAAAGACTAGATGAGCTGGCCATTAATTCTCCGAGGCTCGGGATGCTCAAAATGATGAGATAGTTGAAGCTCACGAGGCAGACGTTGATGAAACCCCCAAATTCTGCCGGTGACAGCCTCAGAACGCGAACCGCGCGTGGCAACAGCAGCCCTAGGGGCTGAAATTTGGAGGTCCGACGCCTGTGCTGTGCCCTCAGGTGCTTATCGGTCCACGGTGTGTTACTTTCCAAGGGATGGAGACCATTTAAAGCAGCGCTGACGGCCTTGCACAATCTGGGGAAGCCCCGAGCGAATGAGACACCCCTTCCGCAGACTTCCCAAGTGGAAGGCGCCTGCACCCGCAGACAGCTGTCCAGACCCCCGTACCGCAGCCACTCACGGCCTCCAAACTATTATGCATCGTGAGCAATGCATCGAAACTATAGTAATGGTGTGGGGAGTCCGAAGCACAAGAATTGGAGTTGAGCCGCATCGACGAACATGGGCATTCTTCCGAGCTTAAAAGCGGGTGATAACCAGCACACGATCTCCATGAAGTTACAACTTTCTCCGTTGCGAAGTTCTCCTCTGAGTCCCCATGTTTCATAGGTTCACGAAGTGACCCAAAATCATCCGATCATGTCTGAATACCCGTACGACTATCCCAAGCAATGGAGTGCCTGGACTTGGGATGCAGCCAGGGGACGGGAATATCGCTCGCAGGAGATTGCACCAGGTCCGAGGAGCTTTTCGGTGCTTATCTTGACCTTTTGCTGATTGAATTAAGGACAATATGACTACGAAGTCAGATATCCTGAGGCCGCCCCGAGAAATCGAGGAGCCAGTCTCAGCGCAATTCCAGAGGGTTCACCTGGATACACATCAAATGAAAACTTTACCACTGGTGCACCTCAAGATCCAGTTTCCAATCTTGCTCCGAGTGTCGCGCAGGTCACATTGGACTCTCAACCCAACTTGAACGTTCCAGATCCCCAAGCCCACGTGATGACGAAGCACCCTTCCAGGAAGGAGGAGAAATTTGACAAAAGTAAGTGTCCCACTCTGACTGGGGCATGTAATGTATCTTTTAACAACAAATGAACAGACTATAAACAACACCGGCAAAAGGATTTCAAGTGGGCGAGAGTAAGGGCCCTTCTAACCCAGAAATCTGTTCATTCTAATTCAATCCAGGTGTTTAAAGTTCTTTGGTCCGAGCCTAGGGGCGCAAACGAAAAAGGAGATACGGAATTTTCCTATAGAAGAGGCAGACACGGTGAAGAATTCTATGAGAAAGTCAGACGTTTCGTCATCATTAAAGCTGATGAGGGACATTGTATCTGTCTGTGAGTTCACGGCGTTCCATCAGGCCCAGAAGCCCTTTCTATTTTCTGGCAGGCATTGCCCATTTTTTCCATTTCAGTTGAACTCGCGATTTTTCAAATCTTGCTGTGTCCAAGGCCATCAATCTACGGAAAGTTGTTGACTCATTTGCAGACCCATTATGACTTATGGCGGCAGAGGAACTACCAAACCTGGTGTTCACGCAAACCACCATGCTATCATTTATACAACTCCACAGCCAGAATGGCTTCCAGGAGAGACTGGGATGACGAAACATCCGATTAAAGTCTTACCTTGGAGCCCTCAGCATAAGCTGGAGCCTGCTTCTCGCCTCAATTATGCGAAAGTTTACACAATTGAGTATAATGTGAAAGTTGTGAGTATTGAATTTCCTCGTTCACTACCCATTGACTTGGATCCTGTTCCATCTTCTATACTCCATTTAGCATTTGCTCTAAGCGCAGCCTAAACCAACTGCGGTACCCCTCTCTAATGGCTGTACTGTCTAGATATCTTGATATGGGCATGCTAACTCGCTATTCATCTAGTGGTTTATCGGAGAAGTCGATCCAGCTTCTTACTGGCAGCTCACAGCAGCCTACAACCAAGCCCATCCTCCTCTCGGTACTCATAATATGCCCCAATCATTATCAGCTCCCACTTACAATTCAAATGCCGTTGCTTCTACTTCCTACCAAGGTTACGGCAATCAGCCATACTCACCTGCTACATACGCTACAACGCCGCCAGTCTATAGTTCTGCCGGAGGAGGTTGGCCTCCAACCAATTCTGGCCAGCTTCCAGGCGTTGCAACTTCTGCATTCGGTCCTGTTCAATATAACAGCGCAAGTTACAGCTCCGCCCCACAACAAAGCGGATACTCTTCTGCAGGGGGCTATCAAGGCTCTTCTGCATATCAACCCAATGATCAGTCTTCCCACCACTATGAGGATGACGATCTTTATGGTGTATGAGCGTTCTGTACGTTCCTCTCCGCAATTTGTCACCGTAAATATAGCCATCGCCTTACTGACAGTTCAGCTTATTACTGAGGCGAGTATGAGATACGTTGGCGCGCAACTGGACGCGACCCACTTCAACCACCCGATCATTGATTGACCGGCTTGGTAATAATGGACGGCTGATGTCGTCACTCGACTCGACTCGACTCGAACCGAATCATTTTTTTCCTTATTTTTCATTTACTTTTTCATGGCTGGCTCTTGCTTTTGAGCCGTTTGCCGTCACGATTTACAACGTCAGGTGGTCGCTTGGTTATCTTTACGTTTTTGCTTTTTCAGACGCCTCAGCCATGGCCCCCAATATCGACAAGTCCTCGACTTTACCCACAGTTTCTTTTCCTTTATTATTTTACGCAGCGCTGGAGTCTCACTTTGTTGCATTGATTATTCACGATTTATACGACGTCATGATCTCTTTACGACTCTCGTTACTTAGTATATAGCTTCAATATACATGGCATGCAATTGCACTTACGAGTCAAACCAGTAGTACATGTCTGTACGTACTGTAAATCCAGTCTTGAGTTCGCCGATCGAGGTTTGCTTTTCTAAGCCACTCTCGCTATTCCACCGCAAGCTTAATCTGTGTATTCCCACGGGCGGGATCAACAAAAGCATTAGCGTCAGTTTCGTTCCTTTAGTTGGCATGAATCCTAGTCCGAACGCCTGCTGTTCCTAGCTTGTTTGCTTATCCCTTCCCGCCTCCCCCCTTCCCCTCTGTCGGTGCAGGCTGACTCCCTGCCGAACCGGGCCCGTGCCGAATGGTTACTTCATTTCCGATGACTGGCATGTTGGAAAACGTCGGCAACGGCTGAGTTTCTTTGGCTTCTGCTCGTGAGTCATTTGCTCTGAAACCGCCTGAGATTTTCATTGGGTGTCACAGAGCCAGCACGAGATCGGGCTACTCGCTAAGCAGAACTTACAGCCAGCCTTACAACACCTTCCCAACTTGAAGATTCTGCCTTGGATGATACTAAAAAGGTATCGGAGCTGAATTGACCCATTTTTTGAGTAGATTCTTCAACCAACAAGGACGTATAAGTTACGCACGTCAGTCAGAAAAATTACCGAGTTGAGGAGGCTTCTATCTTTGAATCGCATTGGACGCCTTCGCCTCATTACGAAAATTTGTATCTTCAGATACTTTGCACATTCTACAAGCTTTTAAAAAAATAATTCATATCCAGTTTTACAATGACAACAGAGCCACTCTCGACTCCAAGTGAGATGCAAGCCTGGGTCCAAACTCGCCGTGGTCCTCCAACCGCCATGCTATCCCTCAGCAAAATCATTCCAGTCCCAACCCTTAAGTCCCCCTACTTCAGTACTCGTCCGAATCGCCTATGCATCCCTCAACCCTGGTGGCTCGATTTTCATGCAACTCTGCCCTTTCATCTTCTGTGCCTCGCCTTGTATTGCAGAAATGGATTTCTCTGGCACACTCGTCAGTCTAGATTCTGAGGTTCCAGCATCTCGCAATTTGGAACTTAGGACCTAAGTCTTTGGAAAAGGTGAAAAATTTGGGTGCTGATGATGTACGTTCACTCCAAACCTCGCGATCTGATCAGACTGACATATTATCCAAAGGCCATTGACTATCAAGCTCATGCCCCTGTAACTGAATACTTAGCAGACAAGTTTTCGAATCCCAGGTTTGACGTGGTCATCGACGGGTATGGTATCCAAGAAATCTACACCAATTGCCCAGCTTACCTTCGCTCTGGACAGCCATTTACGTCCGTGGGCGTGACTTTTAAGGAGTACATCTTCTCGAGCATGCTCTATGCATCATGGCAAATGATTAAAAACCACTTCTGGCCGCGATTCTTGAAGGCGTTCCTCGAGACTATGTCTGTCCTTTGGGACTGGCGAATCTTGAGAATATGGAAAAGTTGGCAAGGTTGGTCGGAGATGGAAAGATCAAGACCACGATTGATTCAACGTTGGATTTGGAGGATGTACAAAAGGTGAGAATACAAAGGCGAGAAGAAGTGAGACTCAATAGTAGCACTGATGATTTTCTGCAGGCATACGAGAAGATGTTGAGCAAGAGAGCAAGGGAAAATTATTATCAAAGTACAAGAACTTTAAAGTTGTGGCAGTTTCCTGGCGGATTGAAAATTGTGAAATCTCAACTTACTCCCAGTTTTGGTATTCCTCAATCAATGGTTCTTTGGCTTTCAGGTATGACTTTGCAGTTGGTTGCAGGGACGTGAAGTACTTCTCGATACCTAGGTACCTAGATAGGTAGGTAGATGCGCATGAGTCAGATCTTCTCGGACCCCAAGGATGGCAAAAAAATCCCTCGCATACAGAAGTGCGTAAGCGCTGCATGCGGGACGAGAATGCTCGGGAATCCGAGATGTACAAGGTCACAAGGCTTATGCTGGACCTAAAATTGGACTCAATATACTTCGGTCGGGCGTCGGACTGCAATTGAGTTTAGATCGGTGCAGGATGCGATCCGAACATATCATTTATGGGACTTCGGTATGATGGGATGGGTGCAGTCTTGCTCATGGGCAATAATAATTAACCAATGATGTCAATACATCTTGCAAATTGTATGCAATTTACGTACAAATATTCGCAGCGAGAAATCAATGTTTGGCAGGATCTCCAGGAACGCGAACTAAAAGGCTGGATCTTCATGTGGGGTGGCAGCAAGTTGGTTAACGTAAAAATCGGATCCCCATTTATGACCATTGTTGCAAAGGCAGATTTTCTGGACTTTTATTTTATTCTATTGTCTTTGTCCAGCATTTCTGCTGAGGTTCATTCACTGAGCTCTAGCGTTTATGCGCGTAATACTCTTTATTATATTTTCAGATTTGAGGCAACATATTCAAGGCAACATATTCACTTAAAAAATAAGTTCGAAATCCAGAATCAGTCATCTCGTTGTATGAGGCAGAAAGGATAGGAATAGAAAGAGCCTTAAGTAGAAAAAGATGTGTTGAGAGGCCTTTGTCAGTGGCAGCGGATTTGCTTGTGTTCTGAATTCTCCAAACTAATAGTACTTGCATATACAAACAGTCTCGTTACCAAGTATCATTCTTCAATCTCCTCGCCCTTCCAGTAACGTAAAGAGATTATGATCCTGACTTGCTACAGACAAGATGTTGGTCCGAGACAATGTATCGAAATCATAGAGAGCCTCACGAGTGAGAGTGTCGACACAGTACACGGCGCCAACGTTGAAGAAAATTCAAGTGGACAACAAGCTAGACTCGAAGATCAAACTTCCACAAGAAGCATGAAAGATGGTATCTCGACGGTAAAAGGAAAGACATAACGTTCGTGAACAGAACCAACCTAGGGCCGGACGCATTGAGAAGCAAGAGCAGAAAGACCCGAGGTCCTCACGCCCAGTCCTTCCACATAGCGCAACGTATATTTGTGAGCCTCAAGCTCAAACAGTCTTGAAAAGACCATCCACTCAGCTACAAAAGCTCTTGCCTTCTCAAAGCAGTCAGGATCTCCCCTTCCCCTTCCCCTTGTAGTGCTTCCTATGATGCTCACGCTTCACAGGCTTCTCAGGATCCGAGTCGCGAAACACGATTCTATTCTTTTCCAAGGACGGAAGGGTATCTCGGTCGACCATGCCAATGTTGCACACTGGTGAAAAGTTCTCGACGGTATAGACTTTGCTGTAGTTCAGCCTGGATAATGGATCCAGCGTAGGGCAATTATTGTCGTCGCGGATAACTCTGATCGGATCTTTGGAGAGGTTTTCTCGCACAATCGTTCCATCCCTTGCTCGATACCAGTGGAGCTGGGGTGGCTGATTGGATGTGTAGATCATGGCATGTTTACGTACTTCGGGAAGGTTCTCTTTGAGAGTTGCTTGACCGTTGTATGTATGAATGGGTCTGCAAGATTAAGTATTAGGTAGATCCAATGTAAGTGGAAGGAAAGGAATTAGGCTCCACAGACTTACGAGCAGATGCAATTACCATACCCCTGTTGGACCACAACAAAGTGTCTAATCTCAGTGTATGCTGTACCGTTCAACCAAGTATAGCTCCACTGCGTCCCACCACCGTGTTCACTGGCGGGTTCTGTCCATAGCATCTTGAAGACTCTGCCAACTCTGAAGAAGTTGTTCTGTTGATTGGTGGCAATTTGTCGATAGTCTGTCATTGTAATCAGGACAACTCGGTGAACAATTTACGGTACACCTACTTGCGTGAAGTTCGGTAGTGTTCGATGCATTTGTGGGAGGAGGTCGAGGCGGACTCGAAGGTTCGGCAAAGCCTGCATGATAGTCAAATAACTTCACGAATATGAGGAGTCAGTGGAGCTGTACTGGTATTGCGCTCTCGAACAGTCTCTGGAGTACTCAGGTACAATCCACCCAAGCCAGTTGTGATGTCGTTTACAGGATCTCTGGGTTGATTGGAATACTCGGATGAATAGCTAGCAGGTTGCGAAATATTGTACCCGGGAGAAACAGCAACTCCCGAAGGATAACCCGTTGAGGAAGACCTATTAAGAGTGCCGTATTGTGGATTTGCGCCGGCAGATGCACTCGGAAAAGAGCCACTGGGAGATGAAACGATAGCAGAGTGCTGAGGATAGTTGTATGAAGGAAACCTAGTACCACTGTTGTAAGGTGATGTACTTGTGCTAGGCGCAATCGTGTAGCTTGCTGAAGTATAAGTCCCGGTCTGCAAGCTAGAAGGAGAGCTATTTTGAGTCGCATTCTGGAAGGATTGACCTCCAAAACTAGAATCTTGCTCTGCAAAACTTCGTGGTACGTCGGAATATGTTGCGGGTGTACTTGAGTCCTGTGGAGGATACCAATAGACTTCTTCCCGTCCGTCAGCACCTAAGCGAGTAGAATAGTATTGGCCCCGGCCACTGTCCCATCGTGATTGTGACCATCCGGCAGCCTGGTTTGCATTCGATGTGCCAGACATGCTTGGTAGAGCCAGCGGAGGCAATCGAAATATCCTGAGGACACATCCTACCGCGGACACTTGTAGAAAACTGGATGGGCCGATTTGCGCTTTTATGCTCGTTGCCCACACAATGAAGACCACGTCCACTGCAGAGCCGCATTCTGTATGCTCACAAGCCCAAATGGAAACACCTCTTCGATCTGGGACTAGTTTAACTGAGACTGGTTGTTTCTGCAGCGGGATGGCGCACAACCCGCACGATTAGGAAGCCTAAAAACGCAATTGGTCTCTTGCATCCCACAGCACCCCTGATGAGAGACTTCGTGATGGTTGCAGGAGAAATTCAGGAGTGATCAGCAATGCTGTTTCATTGGTGCCCACAGCAACGGAATCATATGCTACAAATAGGCAAGCCGGTCGCGTACAGGGCGAAATACATGGGAATCAGGTCACTTTATCGACTAACTGAGACGTGATCCCGGAGCAGCTGACCAATGACAGCTATGCAACGATAGGTGATTCTAGCTGCTTTAAATAGATACTGCGATTTTGTATCGTGAACCCTTATTTTTTTGGTAGTAGCAGAGTATTATAATACAAAAGCAGCGTGCGGTGGTGATTACCATGTATTTCGCCCTGTAGGTTGTATGTTCTTGCTTATACGCCGCTTTTATAAGGTTCCTATCGGATCCTGAGCCTTGCTCTTTTGGTAGGTTATAACATGGCAGAGACATGCACACCTTCCACTTCCCGTACATTCCGCCCGAGAGGCGACAAGCCTAAATTCGGCAGGTCCTTATTTGAAATATTTGAAATTAGATTGTACCACCGGTTGGGCCGTGATAATCTCCGCATCCCAACGCTGATGTGAAAAATCAATCAATGAGGTGGAAAGTAGACAATGCGACGAAAATCAATTCGATTTAACTCTGCCCAAAAAGGTCTTTTACCAAGTGTCTTGCGTTCATTGGCTAAACTGCTGAAACAATACTAGGTTTGCACATACTTGGAACGTGCAGTGTTGGAATGCAATTTGTACCGTTGCGCTTGCATGAACTGGAGAACAACTAAACACGTTGACTGAAAATTTTGCACTGGGGTAAGAGACCTCAAATTCCCACTTGGAATGGGTCAAAACATGCCGAAACCAGAGAGAGTTGAACGAATTGCGAGTGTCGACGGTATGGGGCAGTCTATGAAGAAGAATAACGTTGGGCATGAACAAGAGGGAAGTTCTGAAGGCAGAAACGAGGGTTTTCGCTTGCCCGAATTAATGCAAGCGCTCCATCGCTTGGCGAGGCTGCAAGAAGAGGCAACAAATGCAGAAATCGATGCCCGGGAGAAACGGAGGGAGGCCTTTTTCAAACGACAAGATGTTTGGATTCAAGATGCCGAATTCATGAAACATGTTCAGGAAATTACTGCACAAGGAAAATTCGATGGCCTAGACAGCTTGACGGTTTTGGCAGATCGATGCCAATTCGCGAGGAACAACTTGGGACCAACTGAACAGGAAGGGATCGAGGCCGAACAACGGTGGGAGGGGCGAATGTGGGAGTTGAGACAAGCTGAGAAACGAATCTACCAGGAATATGCGCATGAATTCGCGTCCGCCAAAACATATTCGCAACAGGCGTCCAGTACCTCTGTCAGTGAATACAGCTCACCTAGCCAAGGCCAGAGCTTGCACAGCGGATCAATGAGACAATCTCATATCAATACGCTTCGGGCAGCTGGTGGTTCGACGATTTCTTCATCGAGTTTAATAATGGAGGGTCAAATGAGTGGATTGGATAGGTCAGTCGACCATAAACACCGCAGCTCGATGCTCCTCGATCTAGCAGACGATGAAAAAGAGATATTTGCGCAAGAGCATGCCGAATGGGACGCGGACTCTGGCTTTGGAGATATTGATAAACCGCCAGAGACCAACTCTACTGATGGGCACATTATGGGTTCATTTCTACATCTTCCAAGAGGACAATACTCGAACATCGAGCTTTACCCTGGCTTAGTAGAGGACTTCGACTCCGCTAGAGACAGGATCAACAAATGGCTGGAAAATACGATGCTCGTGTCCCGCATGGAAGGAATATCTCTATTTTCTATTCTCAGAGATCAATTGGCAAAAGAGGACGTATCTTGTCCATCAAATTGGGCGCAACTCGTGATTGAATATTGGAGCCTGGATGAAGCCGCTTCACCTCGTAGTCGAAGTCCACAACGGTAACACCAGACATCAAATCTTGATTGCACGAAGCTGCGGAAGAACTCTCACCGAACATACAAGGAATAGAAGAAATACGATACGCGCTATGTAGTTGATCTAGAATTGAAGCAAAGTTGAGAATCTGAACCTGAAAATCCGAGCTTGGCTCATGATGGAAAGTTGAGTCTATGTAGCATCCAGCGGTAAAATGGGACATACTCAGGGCTGTGCCCTTTGACATTGAACTGGACTTGAAAGAAATATGACCAGTTTTGCAAGAAGAGCATACTTTGAATAAGGAAAATAGGCACTTTACCACATCACTTGCGGCCATCTGCTTTGAACCTTTGACATGACCTTTCTTTGACCATGGTAGGTGATTCAATCCAGAGAAATGATACATCGAGGTCGCAGTAAAGAATATAAAAAGCCCGCTCGATGGATGAATGAATTTTCAAAGTTGCTTTTCATCCACTATCCTGACTAGTCCCATTGAACCTCGGAAATATCACTTTGAATGTCTTCGTTCGAGAAGCCAATCAGAATATCTTCTTAAAACAGCGAAAAGTAGATTTCAAGCCATTGGGCGGAGGTTCGGATCCTTGCAAGTGGCACATGCAGACATTCATGCCCCCCACCTCGACGCCTTACGCAGGCGTCCGTCAGCTGCCAACATTACGGGCCTTTTGAGACATCGGTTCCGACGATAAGGTTGCAAGCAGTGGTGCCCGTACGCCACCAGCGCGTGGTTCCAGTATGTCAGCAGCTGGGTGGAGCCTGACAGCTGGGAATGGATTCAAGAGCCTTTAGGCCGACATCGATAATGATGGCCGAACAGCACTTGAGCACCGCAAAACCCTAAAACAGATGAGTCAAATCTGCGACGAGCCTTGCCACGGTGGACGAATAAGGCCGGTCCGGGCCGTATGAGCCCCTATTTGGCTTTTTCTGACGGCAACCCTAGTCCAGAAGTTCGTACTACCACACTTAATCATGACTGGCTATGGACAGACGATCGGTCATGAGACTCCACACTCTCCGCCCCTCCTGAAAGGAGGGAAGAGGCTCAAGTGCACCAATGACTGCAGATGCGAGCAGCACATCGGGCCGCGACAAACGGGCATCTCTCCGCCGAATCTACCATCTTCGATCGTCAAAGTCTCACACCACGTGCAGGAATCGGATGGCAGTGCGGCATGCTTCATGCAAGACATATCTTTCTGCGTCAGAGTTGAGACTTCTCAATTTCGCACATCCTCATCACCTCATCGATATGGTAAGGTCAAAAGAAGCGCTTGCCTATTCTGCCCTTCCCTAGCGCCCGGGCCTGCATGCATTTGCGATACATAGGAATATGATTGCTCATGAGAGACACGATGGGAAAAGTGGGTCGGCACGGGCGCAAACCCCAGCACCGATTGCCGCGTGGCATCGCGTGCTTGAAAACATGAGAAGTGATAGCCTTACGGGTGGATCAGCCTTAGTGAAGGCTACGACCACAGCGAGGCTGCCGACCCGGACTGTCGAGATTTTATATCCTCGTTTCTGCTCATCAACTCGGATGATAGAAAGCTTTGGATTACGATTCAAGCCAGAGAACAGTTTTCACTCTCGTAAGGCGCGGATGTTTACGGGTCCGAGCTCCAGCTTGATTTTGCTTCAATTTTTGACACTTAAGGTTCACTCTGCTTCTCTGTCGTGGACCTGGAGTCGATAGCGAAGAACAATATATCTTGATATGAGCGAGTATCAGCTCTTCATTAATTATTCCTTTAAGCTGGCCTTAGCAGATACTCGAGACATGGCGGGCAAACCGTACCCGCGTCCAGCACTCCCACAAAGCATCCCTCGAAGACCTCTGCGGCAGCTTCCTTCAATCCGAACTTCGAGTCGGCAGATATGTCTCATGCACATTGTATGAAAGTGCGTTCCACACCTCAGACCAACAACACACCTTTAACGGCTGTTGAAAGGGATGTCTTGTTACTCCTAGAAGTGCAGACAACGGGACCTGCTCGTCTTGGTGATTTTCACAATATGGATTGCACCGAAATCAAAAGGTGGCACGAATGTGGACAACATATACCGAGGGGGTGCATATTGCTATTTAAATAATGGGCACTGTATGACTTGGAGCTTGGAGCATGCATACATGCAATGCCTTGCTTGAGTTCTACGTCCAAAATGGATGTCGATGCTGTTCATGCAAGAGGTGCAGGTCATGATATTGGTATTCCAAGGATGAGAAATTTCCATCTTTGGGAAGGAGTATTTTCTATCCTCCACTTTGTTAAGATGTCTCTACACTGTCTCCATGATCATTGTGAGGACGTCCCTGCAATGGGTGGATGCTCCGAAAGGTATCGAGTCGTCAGTCAGCATTCCACTTTCTCCTCAAGTTTAGGTATCTACTAGACGTCTAAGTGTCAAAGATTTAAACCTTAAAAGTAGCTCAGGGACCTAGTCGTCTGGTGTTGGTATGCAAATAGACCAACGCTTCTACCAGTGGGAATTTCCATACTTCCCGTTCATCCACGATGTACTGCCGGGAGTACTTTCTCGTATGCTTTCTCTCAATGATTCCTGATATATGTTTTAAGATATTTTAAGCTCTGTCTCCTGCCGAGTTTGTTAGCAGCCCAATCAGGTTAATGCGCCTTGCAGAAAGCCTTGCGGAACGCCTAAGCTGCAACAACATTTCCATCGCACCTCAAAGAAACAGGTTTTTCGCCAATTCATCTGAATAGCAATTTGTGAATATCTACTCATCAATCTCCGCGTCTGCATCATGGCTGAGGCTATCGGCATCGTCGCCAGCGGAATCAGCATCGGAGGCCTCGCAGCCCAAATCGCGATCAGCGTCGCAAGGCTAAAGAGTTTCTGGGGTCGGATCCAGGATGCGCCAGAAACCATACAGTCCTTGTCGGAAGAAATCGAGGATCTTCGTCTTCTTCTTGCCGACATCGAAGACGACCAGAAAAGGAGCCCATTTCAAGTCTCATTTTAGACAGCACCACAACTTCAAGGTGTCTGGCACATTGCAAGCGAGCGGCAGATCGGCTAAAACAGCTGGCCGATGATTTGAGTTCTGGGCTCGAGTCGAATGAAAAGTTGAAAAAGAAGTGGTATTCGGTAAAGGTAGTGCTCAAGAAGGAGAAGATCGATGAATACAGGGCAAGACTGGAGAGTGCAATTAGGCTTTTGTCACTGGCACACCAATGCTATACAAGGCAAGTCCATCAAAGCTATATTGTGAAATATCTGTATAGTACTGAAATTTAATGCATCAGAGCTTTGTTACGACTCCAGCCTGACTTTATTGTTGCAAGAGTTGCCGAGATTCTTCATTCGACTAGGACGCCTTTTGGGGTAAAATCCCAAATATACATGTTCCTCACAGAGCAGAATACGGTGAACGTTGATTCATCAAAAAAGGCACCGCTTGCGACTTCTAGACGCAAAGTTATACACTCCGTGAAGTGGCGAACCTGGAGGTCTCTAGATGCATTTGCGTCCATACACTGGTGAAGCTCGATCTGCGCCTGATGATGGAAGCCACAGTGCCAAAGGTCAGGACAAAGGCGAAGTACACAAGGAATTCTTGGGTCGAATTCGAGGACCAGCATGGACTGTCAACAAAATTTGGAACGTTCAGGCAATCCAAAGTTTGCACGAGTGGGACTTTTGTCTTCGAACGTAAGATTACAATATTATTCCATATCACTCCGATGTCTTTCTGTACGCGAAATTAGGCGACATCGAGAGCTTACAAGAGCTCTTCGAAAACCACGAGGCATCACCTTTCGACCTATGCTTAGAACCGGCAACCTCGCCTCTTCTGGTGAGTAGCTGGAGATACTGTAGTCTGAAAATATCCGTTGCTGATTTACATAGACCGCTGCAGTTCAAGGCTAATATCAAATCTGCAAAATGCTGATCAGCTTGGGAGCAGATATCAATTATACTGGAGATTATCATGACTCAAATTAGTAAGTGAACCACGGTTCAGTATGTGTCTACGTGCTTAAAACATGATTGAGGTCACCTCTACATTCCTTAGTAGCAAACTCTGTCAGAGTATGCTGGCCAAAGAGGTAGAAGATGCATTTAGAACCTCCCGCCTCCTGCTAGAGGCTTCAGACGAATCATATTTTGAACCTGACATTTTGTCTGAGTACCTGGGTCCGAAAGAGAGCTTTCATTTCTGGCAGCAACAGCTTGACCCCTTGTAACTATACCAGGCCTATACAAGAACGTGTTGCTAAAGCAATTGGAACCGAGGGAGTCCATTCTGCCAGTTGGGTTTCAGATCCAGAGTGCTTCAGAGCAATTCTGAGTCCTAGAAAAATCCCAGTGTCCGCGTTGAGAGTAACAAACACTATCGAGGAGACGATATTGCATGTTATTGCATGGTTTCTAGGACGTGCTCGAGTACGGATATTTCATCCATCAGCTCAAGGACTTCGAGAAGGCGAAATGGATGGGAAAGAGGCGCTTCTCCCGGGTAGAGCTCAACATACGTCCGATTATGGATTACTGTGGCTTACGTAGAAATTTAGGTTGGCGAGGACTCTTCCGCGAAGTCGTCACTAATGGAGCGAACTCCACCATGTCTCACATCTGTCAGAAACGCCGCTCACAAAGTTTTTACAAGGTTACTTGTGGACCCACGACCATCCTAAACGAAACCATCCTTTCTACCCATCACTGAATTTCACTCAATCAGTGCTCAGGATTTGGCTAGAAGATCTTGTTTCATGCACCATTGACCTGGAAGAATATGGATATAAGGAGAAACAGTTACGCATCGACGGTCACGTTTGCAACAACTTTGGAGGTCAGGAGAGAGAAAGATTTGGACGCAAATTTCGGGTATATTTTCGAATAGTCAAATTCGAATTTGGAAAATCCATTACGGATTGGAACATAGAAGTTCAAAGTTTCGAGGACGGCCTGGCTCACAACATTGGGAGGATTCCAGGAAGCTGGGTGGATGATAATGAGGATGAAGTCGATGACGATAGCAGTGACAATATCAGCGAGAAGAGCAGCGAAGAAGTAATAGCATAGGCAAGGCGAGCGCCTGTAGGCTATCCTGTGATATTGGGGCCAATTTGTGGGTGCGAGGACTTTTACCATTTCTAGCGTAGATAACATCGGTCTCCAATGAACAACAAAAAGAGTTCAAAAAATGCTGTCCTCTATACTCAGTTGAACAGGAAGCGACAAAATAGGATTTGAGCAGAATGAAAACTAATCTGCACAATTATCATTTGAACTTCGTTCATTGATTTCAGCATCTTACAATGTATTATACAGAATTTGTGATCTCAGCAGAAGCCAATGCTGAAATAAACTTCAAGACGAGCTTTACCCTGCCCCAAGTTCTTCGGTTTGAGTGCTCTGGTCAACATGTGATGACAACTGTCGACTTTCCGGGAAAATTATGACCTTCATTAGAGCATTTACCGCCTCCTTGGGATCCTTTGGCAAGGAATTAAACGTCTCCCCCAGGTCAAGAGCTTCCACAAACATGGGCCTAGAAAACATCACTTTCCGGTACCTGTTCTCATTCCCAATTATATCTACCATTCGTAGGCTGCCGTGGTCTCTTTGATCCATTGGGACAGAGTTAAGAACGAGGTACGCACGCTCCGTATCTTTGGCAAGCAGAAACGACACTGCAAACAATTGTGCCCGAAACCAGAGCTCTTTCGCTCCGCGCAATCTTTGAGGGATGCAAAACTCTTCCTCCGATGTCCATTCCGCCCAGACTGCATCACTAGATACAAATTCTCCGAGCAAAAGCACATATCTTGGGTAAAGCAGAAAACCGAGCTGAGGATAAGAACGAGAAGTCAGAGATCCAAAGCTGGTAGATCGCCGTTCTCCGGTTCGAGGCACGCCGCCATCCTCCCACCCCGTCATGAGCTTCAGCCGCTCCTTCTTAAAGGCCATGTCCGAAGCCTTCCTATGCCTCATCTCGTTCGTCAACAGATACAGAAGTGCCCTCCAGGTCTTTCTAAAGTTTCTATAACCGTTCTCAAGCGAGATCTGAAGATATATTCTGACGGACGGGAGGTTGAGGGACTTCGCAGCATAATACAGTGCGGTGTGGCAGATTTCGGGGCCAATTTGAACGCCCTTCGACTCCATATTGAGCCGCAATGTGTTCAGAAGGGAGACAATCCGTTGTGGCGACGCCCTAGGACGTTGATCTTCAGGACTATGATTTTGCATTTTCCGACAGAGCTTGGTGCTTCTTGCTACTGCCCACCCCTCTAGTGCCAAGAACTCGCAGCCATCCTTGGTCGTCGAGAGTACTGATACATATCGACCTAGCCTGGCAAGCGAACGGCAGCCCGATATTTCTTGCGTAATAAGGTTCTTATTCGTAGAAGTGAATCCTGCCGTTCTCAGATTCTCCGCTAGATCTGAGGTAAACTCGTGCGTGATCTCTTGGACCTTGGTGGTGGCGGGGTCTGAAGGTTGTATGATTTTCGATTCGAAGATCTTGCGAAGATTGGAGAGTTTGGAGCGAGTAGAGTAGATGGGATCCCCGAGAAGTGCATAGGAAAGTAGGTCCGGCGCAGTGATGTTAAGGTGTTTCAAGCTCGGAACGCTGGGAACTTTGGTCTCTTGTGCAGTCGATCGCAAATACTCATCCTCATCAGCTGGTAGAGCCTCCGCTTTCGAATCTTCCACTTCCTTCACGAATTTGCTGTCTGCAGCATCCAGATCAATAACAAGGCGAGGGAGGACATAGGGCTCGGCGACGCGTGTGGAGGCATATCTTTTTGTGGTTTCGAATGCCTTGCGGCTATTGAAAGCATGCCGGCAGAGGAGACATGCCCCCTTGTGCACTCTCATTGTGAGTATGTCATCGCTCTGTGCGATTCATGTTGATATGCAAATCCCCACGAAGTGTTCAAGTTGGAAACTGGGGGAGAAGACACCGTTTAGTCATACCCGCCTCCCGCATTTTAGCGCCAAAATTTAAACTGCGATGCTTTTCTAGACTTCACGCGCCTCAATAATCCCTTTTCGAGCACAACGCCTGCAACCTGAACTTAGAAAATGCCTCCTGCAAAGAAGCGCAAGACTCGGGCGACAGTCGAGAAGGATAATGAGACCTATATCGTCACGAATCCCGTCGAACCTGAACCTGAACCTGAACCTGCGCAACCTCAAGAACAGCCAGCTGAAGCTCAGTCTTCGACTGCCTCAAGCTCAGACGCTGCAGCTAAGGCAAAAGAGCGCATGGAAAAATTCAAGGCGCTCCAAGCACGAGCAAAGACAGGCGCACAGAAGAACTTGAAGGAAGCAACTCTTGAATCGCAACGCCTCGCGACCGACCCCAACCTTCTGACTTCCTTGAACCGCAAGTCTGCAGCTGCATCACACAACCTCATGAAAGCAGATGCAGAAGCTGCGGGCGAGGATTTCGAGAGAAAGCGTGCTTGGGACTGGACGATCGAAGAGAGCGAGAGATGGGACAAGCGATTAAAGAAGAAGGAAGCACACAGAGATGACCAGGCCTTCCAGGACTATCGGCAGGATAGCAGGAAGGTGTACAAGCGCCAAATTCGCGATCTGAAACCAGATATGGAGCATTACGAGAAGGAGAAGATGGCAGCGGTTGAGCGAGCCGCGGCAAGCGGAGGTCTGGAGATCGTCGAGACTGATGATGGAGAGCTGGTTGCGGTCGACAAAGATGGCACATTCTACTCTACTGCGGACTCTACAGGATTCATCGAGCATAAGCCACCTAAGGACGCAGTAGACAGGTTGGTCAGGGATTTGCAGCAGGCAGAGGAGGCGAGATTGAAGAAGCAAAGAGAAAGGAATGGAAAAAATGGGGAGGATGGAGATGTTACGTACATCAATGAGAAGAACAAGCAGTTCAACCAGAAGCTGTCGAGATTCTACAACAAGGTATGTTTCTCTCCCTGTCAACCATGGAAGTCATGTACTAACTACTTTCAGTACACCGCAGAAATTCGGGACAGTTTCGAGCGTGGTACAATGATATAGATACATTGCTGGCTGGGTCGACTGCATGAGCTGGGTTGGCTCCATCTAATAGAATACAATACATGGCTCAAGCCGAGATCTTCGCATCTCATCTATCCGATCCTCCGCTGTTTTTTTGCAGGTTGAGGAAAGTGAAACCCCGATATAGAGTGACCGAAGTTAGCTTCAAATGAGTAAATGAGTAACCGCTTGGTGAGATCCGAGTCGGTCAAGTCGGTTGAGTTCCACGTCTGAACTGATTAGGGAATTTTCGACGTCCGAGCTCTCGTATCCGAGTCACCCAAGGGACCAAAGGTATACCAATGGGAATGAGCTGTGATTTTAGTTCGCTCAAGAATACATATTGTACACTCCGAAGGCAACGCTCAAAGCATTCCCTTCCTCCAAGCTTTTGCGGCCAGCTCCTCAATTTCTTTCGTCTCCACCGGCCCCTTCACGTTCTCGTCGCTGAGAGCCTCAACTACTGCATCAGCTACCAAATCAGCCTTCAAAGGCTTCACACCAGCAGTACCCAGAATTCCACCAAACATGCCACCAGTGACGCTATTGAAAAAAGCGCCCATGCCAGCCATCGCTGCCAAGGGTACTGTGAAAGCCCTCGAACTATCATACAAGAACCCTGGTCGAATAAATACACCCCGCATAGTCGGGAACTCGCTACTAATCGTACTCTCCGCCTGTCGTTTCGTCTCAATGTATCTCTTTGGTAGGATCGGTGCTCCACCTGCTGCACTGATATATGTAAATGTAGGGACTTTCTCTCTATTCGCCTCCTGAGCCAAAGTAATCGCAGAGTCTCGGTTCATAAGTTCGTAAGTCAATTGCCCATCCTTTTCCTGCGGCTTCAAATCCTCGTCCACTTTGCGAGTCAACGGATTCTGCGAACCGCCTTTAGTGGCAGAGAATGCCCGCTGCAAGCCGGATATGGGAGATTCTTTGCCGGATATGACGCCTTTGTAATCAACCTCGAGAAGAATGCCCATGCTGTGGACGACATAGTCGGCGTTTTTGAGAAGGGGAGCATAGGTCTTCGGTTTGAGGATGTCGGCTCGTTCCCAGGTTACTTTGTGTGCCCATGGCGGAGGTGTAGAAGATGAGGTTACTGAAGACCAAGTTGGTTCACCAGAGCGGCTGCCAAAAATGTCAGTCCAATGCTCCGGAGAAGATAAAGCTCGCCGCAGCTTTGAAGCTTTCGAAGCCCTCCATACCTGATCGAAGTTACATCCCAGCCCCTCGCAACCGCAGATTTGCATATTCTCGATCCCAAGAACCCATTACCGCCGCAGACAACAATCCTCTTCGCCGCTGCCATGCTGAACTGCACTTCTTGAGAAGTTCATGAAGTTGGGAAAAGAAACATCCGATGTCGTCAATATTTCGGGCATCTACAGGGGTCCCCGCTAGCTTCCGCCGCTAAAGCAACCTTAAATTCTGCCATCTTCTCCGCGTGATCTTCAACACTTTCGAACCCCGCCACTTTCCACCAACAACGAGAAGCACAACGCAAGATGGCACCACCAGGTAATGGCAAGCGCGTCAAGGGCGTACAGATCTATCGTCCTTTCGTCTACGGCTCCATCGCGAAACCGTTCGACGACGAGACTAATCCTAAGCCACCTGGAACGCCAATTGATCACACGCACTCGTGGACTGTGTTCGTGAAGGGTGTGGATGATACGGATATCACGTACTGGTGCAACAAGGTGCAATTCAAGCTGCACGAGTCTATTCCAAATCCTCTGCGAAGTGAGTTTCTTCCTCTATTCTGAATTCGATTGCGCAGAAGTTGGAAGCTGATCGTGCTCGCTTGCACAGCGGTCGAAAAGCTCACACCCGGCAGCGCCTTCGAAGTCCATGAAACTGGTTGGGGAGAGTTCGAAATCACCATCAAGATTCACTACGTACCCGAGTCCGGCGAGAAGGCACAGACCGTGTACCACCACCTGCGACTTCACCCATATGGCGACACTGAGGAGGCTAAAGAGGCCATGAGGAAGAAGGGCGAGATCCCGGCTTTGGTCTACGAGGAACAACTCTTCAATGAGCCGTTTGAGAGCTTCTATGAGCTTCTGACGAGCCCGATGGAGCGCGTGAAGGGGGGCGGAGGTAAGGGCACGAAGGTCATGAAGGGTGGCATGGTAGGAAGTGTGGGTGATCGCACGGCGACAATTCCTCTCACGAGCAGACCAGATCAGCCGTTCAGTAGAGAGACGGAACAGGCGGAGATTAAGAGGTTGAGGGAGGCGCTGGAGAAGGTTGACGAGCTAAGGAACGAATTGCAGCAAGAGATGATCACGAAGGATGGGGAATTGAAAAGGTTGAGGGAAAGTAACTGAATCTTGCCTCGGTATTCCATTCATGCTTGTGGGTGACATTGCGGGCGTTTGGCAGGATGCATTCTGGAGTTTAGAGGGGATAAAATATACCCGGAGAGGAGTGGATCAGCCAAGCAATTATGGAAGGTCGCAGCTCGTGGGTCACCATTTGACTACTGAACAACTGGGAAATACCACCTCATGGCGCTAGACGAGCTCACATAAATCCTGAGGAATAAAAAGAATTTACGTATTCTGATGGACATCTTTCTCATATTAATTGTCTTCATGACACCAAGATCTCTTCGTCGTCGAAGAACGTTAGGACATGAAATATTAATCCTCAATATCTTGAAGCTCAAAATATCTCCAGAGTGGAACCATGGTGAGATCTTGAAATGTCTTCATAATCAGAATATCTGTGGCACAAGAACGTCTTTGCATTCCAAACACGTTTGGCTAGAGTGACACGTATTGAATCTAACTCTGTTGAAGCAAAGGAAACGCGGTGAAGTCTCTTCTAGTACCTCCCGCCCAAACTCCAACATGGGTATATCTCTCTGGTTTCTACGACGCCGTTCACTCACTGAACAGACCTTTCCTGCGCTAGCTTGCATATCACCGTCTGAGTATCCTCTCTCGTCTCATTTCCCTCATACCACCCGTCATCAATCAGCGATCTCTCAGTATTCCTCCAGTAATCAGCTTTATCCGCACTCTTCAAATCCAGATCACCAATTTTAGCTTCGATCTTGGTGTCATCTCGATCAGACGGGATCCGCAGGTACACCGTAACGTCTCTCAAAGTCATAGCAGTCCGAAAATTCTCATCTTTGGGATCTGCTTCAAGAACTCCAACGGGATCAAGTTTGGCCTGGGCGTCTCTCAAACGTTTGAGCAGAGTGGTGTTCTTGATCCAGTAGGCGAGTCGGAAGCTTTTTCCACTTTCCACATCTGGCGTCACTATACGTGCGGCGATATTATCAATGTCCTCATTATTGCCGTCGAAGATATCCAGTGGACACCACGGCCAGAATCGCTCCAGGCCGGCACGAATGCCACCATCACGGTAGCGTTTGGCATTAGCACTTGCAGTACGTGCGCAGTTGCGGCAGCGGATGGACTTCTTTGGCGCGGAGGGAGATTGAACGAGCCATTTGGGTTTGAATTCGATGAGCTGCTCGGTGGGACTGCGGGCTGCCATTGAGTCGATTAGGAGTCCGTACTCATCGTCAGCGAGGTAGACGCCATGCCTCTTTGCTGGACGACGGCTTTTGCCATCAGGAGGTAGTTGCTCGCTTTCTCGGAGCTTGGTGTTCAGACGGTGAATGAGACCTGGAGGAAGTTTGACTAGAGATTGTTGCACGAGATCCTGCGGGTCAAACAGAGGGGCAATGAGGTGCTCGAACGAAGCCTGGGATGAAGCACACGGTACAGTCGTTGGTAAGTCCTTACGTAGACGGAGTAGCTTATCTGGGACTGAGGTCAGTGATATTATTCAGAACAATATCGGCTAAGGTTCGCCTCCGTGACACGACATTCGGCCAGCAAGCCCACTGCGGGGCGAGGCTGCATCATATATCACCATATCTTTCGTGAAACATGGCTTTTAAGCATCGAACAAGCTGCAGGCACTCACTCTTGAAGAATTGAGAGAGTGAATCTTCCTTATCGACTGGCTCGATCTCTGTTGGAGGAGGCGTGCCTTCGCCGTATTCTTCAAGTAGAGTTGGCCCTGGACTCTCAGCCTCATTGAGGATAACGTCGTACACAATATTGGCGGCGCCTTCATTGAAATAGTAAATGCATGCATCCTCTGGAATAGCTGCCTCCATTACTCAGAGATATTACGTTCGGTTTAGTCAAGATGTGATATCCTAAGACGTTGTGGGTTGCGGCTGGGATGTAATGTAAGGCTGAGGGAAGCCGCCGGGTTGCTCTTTGGACCCTTCCTCATAGCTCACATCGCGGCACCGCCTTGAATGCTCTTAATACATGGGAGATGAGTCCTATCACTCAAACTGAGTATTTTTCGGTTATAATTATTTCGATATCTTTTCATGAAAATAATTTTCATTTTCCTCCGAATGCTCCCCCTTTGTCTATGTAGTAAGCACGGTCGACGTGAATAAACCGGAATAACTCCCACCGCTATGCCTTTCCGGGTTATGCAGATACACAAATCTCTCCTCGGGCAATGACGCTTGCAGGCATTAGTGCAAAACAAGCCCAAATCGGTATCACGGCAATTTTTGCACGAAAATCAGGGCGAAGGGCAGAGGGAAGTTATTCCGGTATCCTACAATCGAACCACCACCACCAAAATCACATCATCTTGAGGTCGCGACTCTCCCGACTTCTTCTCTCCATTGACCTCAATCACTTGAATCTTCATTGATTCAAAGAAAGGTCTCTACGATACGCAGTCAGCAGCGCCCTGTTGAATCTGCATCCTTATCACAAGGTTAGGTCGGCAGAATTCCTCACGCGACGAGGACCTACACCACGACTCTACGACTTCCACGACCTTCACGACCATCGCGACCATCGCAACCCGAGAACGAGCATCGCAGACCTACAATAGACCTTTTCTTCGATAATAGCTAATGCCGTCTCAACATGGCCTTTAACTTCAACTGGTCGCCTTTGACGGCAGATGCGGACTTCTACCAAAGAGCTCAGGAGATGCTCACAACCGCCCTCAATAAATCACCGAAACCTCCCATTATCGTCGATGATATTCTGGTCAATGAACTCAACTTGGGATCGGTCCCTCCGGAGCTCGAGATATTGGAGATTGGAGATTTGGCGGAGGACCGATTTCGAGGCATTTTCAAGATGTGCTATTCGGGGGATGCTTTTTTGACCCTGAAAACTCGAGTCCAAGTATGTCGCATACCAGCTTGCAGTTTCTCTCCCACCTTCCATACTTTTTGCCCCCTTCTTTCCGGATGTACTGGCTTGGGCAGATATTTTCTATGTACAAGGATGCGCGTTATCAGATTCTTGGCTTTGCAATAGCAGAAGGCTAATATGTAAACAACACAGGCAAATCCATTAAACACGTATTTGTTTTCGAAGCCATCTTTTACGTCTCCCCAGCCTCTTGCGGCATCATCCGGCTTGACGATTCCGTTGCAGATTACCTTATCGGAGATCAAGTTGTCGGCGTTCATAATTTTGGTCTTCTCGCGACAAAAAGGATTGACCCTTGTCTTCCGAAATGATCCTCTCGAATCCATCAAGGTCTCGTCGACCTTCGACTCGATACAATTCGTCCGAGATTATCTGCAGAAGGAAATCGAGAAGCAACTCCGGACGTTGATGATGGACGAGTTACCTGCCATTATACATAAACTCTCCTTGCGATTATGGTGTCCTGAGTATAGAGCGAAAGAAGATGAAGAGGCCGCCCAAGCTGAGAAAGAAAAGGAGGAGGAAGTGGCCGTGGACCCATTTGGAAGTCCTCCACAAGATGCGGTAGACTCGAGAGGAAATGTTTTGGACGCAAGTGAGATATCGTCGTTATCTCTAGACGGTGGATCTGAAATCCACTCGCTGTTTTCTCAGAAGAATCTCCTCCGGCTGGCTGCTCTTACAGACTCACACCGGACTTTATCACTGTTCACTCCTTCAATCCGGGATGCAGTTTTCCGAGCATGGGCTGGACCATCAGAGAGGACCGATTCCGCCGGAACGTCAACTCCAGTGACGCCAGGATTGATAAGATCCCACTCCTCACTTGGCTGCTCAAGCACAACTTATACATTCACAAATAAGGGGTCGGATGATGGTCATGGTCACATACCATCAAGACCTTCGCTTGTGAGCATGCATTCAGCAACCACAGGGCTCGGTCTTGGGGCTGGACGTCATTCCCGGTCACATATGCGGAAGAAGAAGAACCGAGTCGTTAATCTTCGGAAGCCAAAGACCACCGATGATCTTGTCAGCGAATCAGGGGAAAGCGAGACCTCCGCAGCTCCAGCTTCAGAGCCAATCATTGAGACTCGCATTCCGGAGCCAGAAGACAATATCATTGAGCCTCCTCACTCTCCAACCCAGAGAGTTCGCTTCCGGAACAGCAGCATTGACCTCGGCGATTCACCTCGGAAGCTTCGTCTTTCGCCTCTGACTCGTCCATCCCTAACCTCCACGAATGTTCCTGAGCAGGCTATCCTGGATTCTACTCGCAATGCGGAGACGGAGCAACCTTCAGCACCTATCGTCAGCAACGAGCGCAGACGACGACATCATTACCCTACGGAGAAAGACGTAAACTCCACGACCGTTGCAAACAATTCATTTGTGCCCATTACTTACCAACCAGCACCCGTCCTCTCGGACTCTTCCTCGGCACCAGGAGGAATCCTTGAACAAGCCTGGGTACTTAAGATGGCCGGTGAGATTGCGCGCCGTGCTTACGATGAGAAGGCTCGTGGAGGCTTCTGGTCTCAATCATCCAATGACGAAAGAGAAGACACGCCTCCACCAGCGTACGAGCCCAAAGCCGTGTAATCATGACTTGTACTACAATCATTACTATCAAGACGGTAGATTTTCCTTTGTCTGTTACAAAATATGGGAATGAGGGCATGGCGTTCTGGTTGGACATTTTCTAAGGACTACTGCTGAAGACTCCCCTCTTGTGCTTTTAAAAATGATTTGCTTGCTGCAGTTTAGCGTGTTTTTTTTTCCTTCGGTTGTATATCGACCAGCCTGTCGTTTAATGGCATGGAAGAGGGTATTAGTTTGAGCTGGCCTCAGAGACTAGGCTGGTTGGGTGGGGATTCTGGGAGCTCGGTGGTAAAGCAATTTGCCTGCATGGAATAGGCAAGGCTAACCAGGCCGACTATAAAATTTGGGATGGGTGCGTTGAAAGCCTGCACACAGACAGACCTTGAGTTGTCTTACAATTTCTTTTGTCATGAAGATACCTTGGGGATAGAATGGGGATTGCCAATGCATGGAAGACGAGAGAAAGAAGGCGCTTCTTGAGCTATCCCTGTAGGGATTTGTGTCAGTGTAGCACATCAATTGAACGAATCAACCTCAAATATGTCGTATTTAAGCCCTGCCTGGTGTATACAGCGTATACTAATCATCGTCGCCCGGGTATGATTTGAGAATAAGAAAAGTACCCCCCACCCCACCAACGTGACCGGAATCGGCTTAACACGATCCTCGCGGCTGCAGCCTCACCGCCGAATGCTGAGCAGTCAACATAGTTTGCCTCGGTCTGGGTAAGCAGGCTGGTTATCCTGCATTAAAGCCGAAAAGCTTAGAAATCATTGTTTCACAAGTGCACCAGTGCCTGAGTGGAATTTTTGCGGTGCAGGGTCGGGGCGAGAAGTGCCATGGTGAGGTAGCTCAGCTGCATATATTTAGAGGAAGCTCCTCTCTCGAAAGCTCGACAATCACTCTTTCCACAACCAAGTCCAAGTCAACATCACTTCGTCGCTTCTACATTGAAAGTCTCATTACCTTCCGTTTTTGATCGAAGTCAAAGTTCATTCTTATCTACAGGTATGTCGATTCCTTTTTCTCCCCTCCTCTTCACATCGCTACACGGTATATTCCCAATTGCAACATCGGCATTGCTTCATTCTTTTTTCTGTTCGCGGACATTCTTTTCAATCTCGTTCTTGCAACTGCAAAGATCAAAGGCTCATCATGCCTATCGCAGACCGAAGAAACTCACCACCCCAGGGCAACTTTCCCTGGAGTACAGCCTCGCGATCACCAGAACGGAGATTCGACTCACTGCACTCAAATAACATTCGGCGTCTGCTTTCTGTCGCTAAGTTTGATCGCTGCGATAATATTATTCTCGAAGAACTATCTAGACGGCATTCATTTGGGAGCATTCGCACTGGTCTAGTTGACTTGACCTTAGATCACCAGGACAGGTCACGTCTCGAAAGGGTAGCCCGTCGGCATCCAACTCTTTGCGAATACCTCACCACCTTCCAACGCCTGCAGCAACAACGCTCACAACATCAGCAGCACGCTTTCCGGCCTCGCGATACAAGTCAAGAGTATTCACGCCGTACAGCTGATCCTGATTCTACTCGCACCAACGAAGATCTCCTCAGGCAGCTTCATCAGAGAGACGAGCACATTGCTTACCTAGCCGAAGAAAAATACAGCGTCTAGAGATACTAGTGAATCAGCGACCCAACATTGAATTAATCCACGGTAATTTCATTCAGCAGACTATTCAAAATTGTTCAATCGAAAGCTTTTATTGCAACAATGACGATCTCCCTCTACGAAATCACCATCCCGGTGTTCATCAAGCACCTCAAGACACTCGCGTACCTCCTCCAGAAAGGAGAGAAGCACGTCGAGGCGGGAGCGGCGAAGGTGACCAAGGAGGACTTGCCTAATGTGAAGTTGATCGAGGATATGGGTGGTTTGGCTTACCAGAGTACATCCCTGTCTCTCATTTTTCATTTCACAAGTGAACCTTTAAGACATGAACTGGAAACAAGAGGAATGCTACCATACCACATTCAGCTGACAGTACTCTCTCACAGTTCAGCGCGTTTCTGATACCTCCAAGGGCGTTGCTGTCCGCGTGGCGAAAACCGAACCCGTTGTCATGGAAGATAACGAGAAGACGATGGAAGATTTATACGAGCGCCTTCAGAAGACGATCAAGTTTCTCGAGAGCGTGAAGCCAGAGGACATGAACAAGAATGAGGAAACCGAAGTTGCCATGCAGACCAGATCTGGAGAGTTCAAATTCACTAGCAAGCGTACGTTGAATTCCTTATATGCGTGAGTGGCACTTGACTGTGTGACTAACTGTAATACAGAGTATGTTATCGGCTTCGCTATTCCCAACTTCTACTTCCATTACACGACTGCGTATGCGTTGTTGCGTAAGGAAGGAGTTCCGGTTGGCAAGTCGGATTACTTGGGCCGTAACACTCCTGCTTAAGGAGCTGGTATCTCGAACTAGGCATGATGGACCGTTTGCTTACGAAAAGTGTCGAGTAGCTTGGCAATGAGATTCTGTTTTCTTGAACATCACCAGCCTTTCTTTCTTCCGCATTGCCAGTGCAAACGCTGAATTCTGAATTTAAATGGGTTGACCTTTTCTTTAATGACTACATCAAATCCCTGCATCAAATGGGCCGTTCTAATCATATTTTCTGTTAGTCCATGGCTCCAAGTGCAATTTATTGCCTTGAGATAGTGCATATCATATGATTCTCAATATTAGGGAAAGCCTCTATATAAACCCAACATTTACTTCTCCTGCCCACCTTCCTTACTTTAATAACTACCAGCTTCCAACACCGTTAAACACTACTCAGCGTTAAATTCACGTAGCCAAACAGAGCGAGAACCTCTCAACTTGGACCAGTATGAGGATGGATTTTTATTCTCACTCCACTGGTACCATCTGGACCGACGCCAATGAGCGGATTCAACAATGACCTGGCATCAACGATCCCAAGCACGGCCAAACAGGCGTGCTCTCCTTCCCTGTGACTGGCAACCAGCGTCCTGCTCCTGAAAATCATGGCATCTACTATCAAGGTGCAATCGTCAAGGGCTATATTGATACTGATGTGGCTTGGACGTTCCATGGAGGCGGATATGACGGCGAGGCGTATGGTCCCCAACAGGGAAGATTAGAGGAGGTATGTTGTGATATGTGTGAGAAGAAGTTTTCTGCAAAGAATGCTGTTGTTAGACATAAGAAGAGGGTACATGGTGCGGGTTAGAGAGAATAGTTAGGACCGGTGTCTAATGTTGAAAATACCATGAATATAGCGTAGCGATGCTTTTGCCGACGTGACGGTTTTGATCGCACCACTTTTTTAGTTTGAAACAGCCGGGTTGAGTTTCTAGGACCGTGACTTTAGACCTAGAGAATTATGGACAGGTAAAAATGTACAAGTATATGTGGATTGTAGCTTAGTCTATTTCGTATGGAAGTGGCCGCCTTTCTCGAGAGATCTGAATATGTGTTGCAAATCTCTAGATGATCGCCAGAATATTGGGGACATATGGTTGATCCACGGGAATAAAAGCTGTGTTACCCATCGTATTTGCCTGTTTGCGATCCGGTCCGTAAAGACTAAGCGAAAGGGCGAGGGGGAAAGCATACTCAGGTTAGGCCTTGAGGTGTCAAGCAGAAAGGCTATCGTCTTGTAATGCGAGGAGATAATCGAAGCAGGATTTTCATGGAAATTCCAAAAGGAGATTTATTTCTCGTTAACTCAACGCCTGCTTCAAAGCAGCTCAAAAACTTTCAGGTGGCGGGTCTCGAAGTCTAAAAATTCTCTAAGGCACCGCAGCTCAAAGTGTATCGTGCAGTGTCTTTCCTATGTCTGATGAGACGGGAATAATGCCCAAGCATCGTTCCACAGATATCGCATCTTGCGGGTGCCCTGGCTGGGTGAGTCCTCGGCCACAGGCCTCCTTGCTCCATGGACCTCCTGTAAATTTCCAACCTTCAGTGGGTGTGAAAAGCACTGGTGCCACTCTGGTAATTGCCTCCGTAATATACTCGCTATGGTCCTTCGATTCCTGCACGGAGAAAGGGGCGTCGTCGAATGATACCATAGCCAAAGTTGAGAACACCACTTTGGCCGTGTCGGTTGTTGTAGCCGGCGCTGAGTCGGCCGGCGGCATCGAAGCCGATGATTCCTGGTGCGTAAGACATCTGATATTGCTGGGTTTCTCTGAACACCTGTATGCCTATTGCTATTAAGTTATATTGACAAGTTCGTCTTAATATTGTTCTCTTATTGCTATTGAGCTATATCGAAGCGTAGAAGAAAGTAGTTATGTAAGAAATAGAAGAGAGTTGAAGAGTATATTGAAAGATACATTTTATAGACCTCTCTGAAGTCGTTCTGAATCACCTCTTGACATTCCCCAGAGGAGATTCGAGCCTTCAAAACATTAGATTCTTGAATAATAGGAGGAACTAGGATGACTTTAGACTTTATTCGCTTTCAATAAACATCACTAAACTTAGCTTAAACAAAAAGAACAAGTGAATAGACCTACACAATGGGAAGGCAGGACGTGAATAGGTGAAGTTTGAGCCTATAGACCTTCTCTACTTTTCACCTTCAATCTTTAGGGATCATCACTTCCTTCTGACTGGTGATGTAGTACCAAGTAGACTGATGATCATTCCGTATATTGAAGCTACAGGCTGATGCTAAATTGATTCTGACTCATTCTACTATATGCGTAGACAGAGGGTACCTAGTGTGCAATGACAACAAGCAAATAGATGCAGCTATAAGGGTCTACAATCGTACAACATGTAGCAAGGTACAGCAATAACAAATGCAAGGTGTAACGCTCATTAACTAACTCCTCCAACTCAAGCAACGCCATTTTCTCCCCAGCAAGTATAACTCCGATGCAATACCAAATCCGCAGCTCAACTAGCTCCAACTCGTAGATACCTCACTAGTTGCTGCATCACATCCCACCGCTACGCCACCATATCATACCTCTAAAATTTTAGTTTTAGAAAAGAAGAAATGCACGAACCCAGCAAGAAAAGCAAAACGCCATCCAAATGTACCCCGCCAAAGCGCCAGTGAGCTATGACATTAAGAAACGCTTGCAGCAGCAAAGCTCAACAAGGATCCAGCAGTCAATCCAGCAACCAAATTGGTAGCCATAAAACCTCCACAAGCCTCGCGTTCACCTTCTTCGACCTCCTCTGGCGCGCCCATCATACAGTAACTGCTGAGCCAGCCATTGGTGAAACCAAAACCAAATTGTTGGACGAAGAGATAGTAAGCATCGCTTTGGATGATTGCTCCATTCCCTTGAATGTTGCACAAAAAGTACATGGGTATGAAAGCAACTCGAAGGATGGCAACGGCGAAGAGGATCTTTGGTGAGAAGCGCAGCGAGAAGGCTAGAGTGACCATTCGACCAATAAGATCTCCAGTATTCCAGACAAGGAAGCCGAGAGGGATGAAAGCTGCGGAGCGGAATAGTCGGGGTGCCTTATCCTCAGGGATAATAGAGACAACCTTCTGCGTGAAGACAGGAAAGAACATGGTAACAGCGAAGCAGACGAAAACGGATGCTGCATACCAGGGGATCTTCTTGTAAAGGGTCCACATGCCGACAACCTTTCTCATCGCTTGCTCGTCATCAGAGTTGTTGCTCATAGCAGCCGACATTCTCTGGATTCCGAGAATGCGATTATGTTTCCGAATGAGAGGAAGGACCGAGAAGAAAGTCAGGACACAGATTACTGTGGCAGTCAGGAAGTACACGAAGGCAGAGGTTGTGTTCTCATGATTCATGACATCGTTTTCCTGGTTCAGGTTTGCCCAGTGATCAGGTGCTGGAACGGCCAGGACGGAAAGGATCTGAGCAACAGATGGCAGGACACCAGCAACAGCCTGGCCTGTCATGATGGCATTCATGTATTCCGGCCGTCCAAAGCTCGCTGCAAAAGCGAAAGTACCATTCTGACAAAGTCCCGTAGCTACCGACGTGCAGAAGACCATAATCAATGTGAACACGAAGTATCCCGTTGACGAAACAGCTCGAAAGTACGAGGTTGATATCGAGAGCAACGTAAACACGACGAGATTGATACCGAGAGCAAACAGTATCCGTTTCGGGTAGGAGGCTTTTACTTGAAGATTGGAGAGGATGAGCGCTGAGGTAAGGTTTGTGACGCATCCGACCGAGATGATAGCAGATTGGAAGTGGGAGAGGATGTTCTGGTTGTCTTGGAATCTGGTTTGGAAGTAGGGAGCTGCTGCTAAGAACATGTTCCTGGAGGCGAATTAGCAAAGGTACAGATAGTCAGATTGGGCATACCATACCAAGCCCAAAGCATAGCAATTCCCAGTAAAAGGAAGACGGCGTATTCCATCCATGAGAACGGCTGACCTCCATCCTCATTATCTTCGTCTTCGATAACTAGAACAGGTCGCCGAACATCTTCGTCAAAGCTGGTCTCGTCTTCGGCAGGCTCGTAGTCGATCGGCTCGTATACCTGGTCTTCACCAGTCTTCCTGCTGAACAGAGAACGAACTCTGTCCAAGGTTGTGTTGGCTTCCATGCTTAGAAATCCGTTGTACCCTTGTTGAAGCTGATGCTATCGTTCTTGCATCTGCGGTGGAAGTTTGGTGACGTATGAAGAGGATATGGGTGGGAGAGGGTGTTGGAAGAGAGGATTCTCGGAGTCGGGGTGGTGAGTATGACGATAGAGAAAGGTGAATACCCTCTGATCTGTATGTGGTGAAAGCCATGGCTCCTCTTGCCTAAGACTTGGGTTTACTTCGGATCAACCTTAATTCCGTGTCCCGGACGCTTATTCCTGCTGTATCATCTTCTCTGCCCAGATCTTCGCTTTGAATGCTTCAACATTCGCCTTCTCTGCCTCAAAAAGCCACAATGGCAAGGGTTACCGAAGTCTCACTAGCGGGCCGCTCTCTCTCATACAAATTTGTATGGGAAGAGGTGACCGCGTAACATGACCAAAAATTCATGCGATGCAAGTATGTTATGCATCGTTCATGCTTCTGCTCATCTCTCGAACACAATGACGAAATCGAAATCTCGCTGGTGAAACTTTTTTCGATGTTCTGGTACGTCTTTCGCCCAGTTGCACCCAAAATGTGGTTGACTTTTGGACATACTCGTTGATTCGTCGACGCGCCATCGAGGTGCATGAGCACAAAGTATCACATCGGGGGCAACAGCTACATGAGCTTTTCAGTTGGACAATTTGATCTGATTGAATTTCGAAGACTGCACTATTCGAATTTCCGCCTTCCTGAATCGTATCCTTGTCTGACAAATGTCAGTCCTGTCAAGGTCTGCCAGGTTGTTGAGAATATTTTAAGGTTGTGGATATCTCAAGCGCGTAGGTATGCGAGCCTCACCCAAGGCTAAGAGGCAAGACCCAACGCAACTTACACTGGAGATTATTCTGATTTCTGAGTCCATGATTGTCATTGCATAATTTCCAATGGATTTCTGCTTCTTGCTTTGATCGATACTTTGAGGTTTGACCGAACAGTGCTCTTTCCTATCCCACTACTGGGGGAAGGCCAAGGTCCGAGGGCAAATCTCGACGTCTAGCACGTGCCGCTTGCCCTTGTGACATTGTTTATTTTGATGATTCTTTAAATCACCTTTTTCACGTTTCGGAAATTTAGCTCTCACGCAAGCACTTATCTCTAGATTAAAGCGCTATCTCATGCTTGTTCTAAGCAAAACTCGGTTTACCATCTACCTTGGAGAACAAACGCCAACACCACAAACACCGGTACGGAATGACATGCCAAGGAGCAAAGAGATTGAACATAACTTTAAGCAATATATGCCCCATCCAACGATATCCTATTGCAGCATTTCCCTGTGAAGATCGTTGCAACAGGAGGAATGAGAGCAAGGACTCCTATGATCGTTCCTACAATCTCGGGCACAGTGAAGCTACTGGAATGACCAGATACGCTAGTGCCATTAGATGCCGCTGCAGGGCTTGTGGAAGCTGATGAAGACGTTGATGTCGAGAAGGTCTTGATTATGTTGTTGGAGGGTGATGTTGTCGTTACTATCGATGATTGGGGATTGGTCGTTGAAGATGGAGGGGTGGAAGTAGAGGTCGCAGCTATGTTCTGGGTCGATGAAGTGACTGAGGGTGTAGTAGCCTGAACTTGCTGACCTTCTGGACAAATACAAATCAGCAACAGCCTTATGATCCCGTCGAATATGAGCGAAAGTACTGACAATAAAATCCTAAGGAAATCCTAATATTGCCGAACAGGGTCACCAAAAATACCAGCACAACAGTGCCCGGTCGCAAAATCGGTAGAGAAGTAGAAGCGGACAAGAACGCTGGTTCATGTGAAGGCGCGGACAA